>PVJH01011905.1:0-66756 GCA_004026705.1 Nesogale talazaci | reverse complement strand
CAGGGAGCGTGGCGGTCCTCTTAGAGGGCGCCCGCGGGCACAGGCCGCCCTGGGGGAGTGTCTCACCTGTGCGGATGGTAGCCTATCCAGCCACGTGGCACTAGGACAGTCAGTGGTGGTGTAGTCTCTAACCTCAGTAGTATTTGATAAACTAAAACTCTCTTTCTTAAAAGTCCATTTTCTTTTTTATCCTCATTTGCCATCTATTCATTTGCCACATTTATTCACGCCAGCAATCTGAGTGAAATAGAAAGTCGACTTCCGAAAGCAAAGCTGATAAGTCTGTGCAGACATGAGTCTGTTCTGAAATGGATGTGTAACTGTGACCATGGGATGTACCAGGCCCTGGTGGAGATCCTCATCCCCGACGTCCTTAGACCCATTCCTAGTAAGTTACGTGCAGTCGTGTTCTCCTACGTCCCCCCCCACCCCCCCCACCCCCACCCCACCCCCACCCAGGAGAGGCCGGGGCGGGGCCCCAGCCATCCAGACTGGTTTCTGGTCTGGTGTAGAGGTGCCAAGAGCAGGCGTGCCACCCAGGGCATGGCAAAAGAACAAGAAATGCAGCCTGGGCCCAAACCGGAGACTGAGGGGTGGGGGGCAGGAAATGTGTCTGTCTGCCAGTTTGTCCAGTTTCTCCCTGACAACAAAGCCAACCGCTGGATGCCACAGTCCACCCCCACCCCCCAAATCCCTCAGGCCCCATCAACTCCGTCAGAAATTTATCCGTTCTCCTCACGACCCTTCCAAAAGCCAAAAAAAAAAAAAAAAAAAATTGTGAAATCTGTCTGAGTGAGGCCAGTCTCTTCCCTGGTTGCTTCAGATTGGAAATGAATCGATCTTGGTTGCCAGTGATGCAGAACCCCCTGATTTCTTAGTAACGATCAGCTTTTTCTTTGTCACCTGTATCACGTTAAGAAACAACAAACACGGACTCCGTGAACAGTGGTGGTGAACTGGCATTTTGAGAGGGAGAGAGAGAAATCTACGTACAGGACACACCAGCGTTGGGCCCCCCTCAGGAAGCAAGTGAGGGCATGGTCCCTTAGATGGCATGTTCAGCCATGTGAAGTTTCCACCACGGCCCAGTGACACCCCAGGGTTAGAAGCAGTTGGGGCCACTGGATGCCCACATTTTCATGCGCACACCCTGCTGCTGCCCTTGACGCTCGCAGACACAGGACGGAACCCCCAGCCCTCAGGGGCACTGATTGGCGCACCCACCAGTGCCCCTTGAGTTTGTGGAACTTCCCCTCCCCAACCCCCATGTCCTTCAAGTTCATGATCACGGAGGACAGGTGTCAAAGCGACCCAGAAAATATCATGGGTATTTGGGACAAGAAGAGGTAAAGGTAGCTGTTTACACCGCATCTCTGCTTTCCTTTGTCGAAGTGTGGCAGACAGGTACAGGAAGCACTGGTCCTTTCACCTACCCTCACCCCCACCCCCCACCTCCATCCCAACCTTGAAAACACACTTATGGACACCTATTTACATGCAACAACACTAGGGGACACACACCTCAGCAGGAAGAGGAGGTGAAACAAAATTCTAACTGTGCTTCCCCACGCCTCTCCACCCAGGCCCCCCTTCAAGAGCGATTTAAAATGATGCAGGCATCAGAAATGTCCACGTGTAAATTCCCCACCGACGGGTGTCCCAGGACCCGAAGTTTCTGGGTTTTTCCTCTTGTTTCTTTTTCCCACCCTCTTGCTCTCCCCGTGCGCTGAGTGATCATTACTGAAGACACATAGCTCATTAGCCTGTGACATCTCCCCACCTCGGGCAGTCCCTGCCCTGAGAGAGGAGGCAGGCCACCAGGCAAAGCCACCGCTCCCTAACAGCCCCGCACCCCACTCAGCCCCTCTGCATTAGCCCCACAGGGCTCCTGCCTGGAGCCCACCCGCACCCTGACCTAGGCCGAGGGTCCGCGATCGACTGTTGAGGCAGGAGCCCTTTGGGTAGGTGGACCAGCCCTGACCGCTGGAAGATCTGCCTTTTGCAAACCCTGTTTCCGAAACCACTTGTGTCCTGTGGGGTCATTTGCCCGTTGCTTCTGAGATTTCAGGCCAGTGTTGGGAGGATGACAAGGTGTGTGATTAATTAACGAGCATGCCGCCTTGCCATGGACACTGGGTGATATTTTTAAAAGTACAGCGAACCCTAACAAGATGCCACCGGGGGTTAAGATTGCTGCTTCTTCCCGATGATCCACCTTTGAACATCAATCTTGAACACACCGAGACCGGGAGCCCGGGAATACATTTTCGTCCCCAAAGCCCTCCAGTCAGACTTTCCGTTGTGAGTCCTCATGAAGCTAATCTTACAAGAAGCCCTGTAGAGAGGATTTTGTTTTAAAAGAACTTATTTTCCTGTCTACTCGTTCTTTACTCCGCCACTTTCTGTCCAGATGGGATTCCTTTTTTTAGCCCCCAAAGAGTCTGCACATCACACTAATTTAAAGTCAGATTGAAGCTAAGATATTCAAAAATACCCTTCTCCAAAAGAAAGGAAAAAAAAAATTTTATGTGAAGTGTAAAGAATTGTGTAAGACTTGATTGGTGAAACTTGAATATGCAATTATGAGTATAATTAAAGGTGGCCCAGAATGGCATCAAGCAATATAGATACATATGTATGTATACATATTGCACACATGATATGTGCATATTAAATTATGTACGATACACCTAATATGCATACTAAATGTTATAGTGTGTATATAATTCAGGGATATTACTTTATATTACTTTACTTTATGGGCTACTTTTAATTGCACGCTAATGGTCAAGGCGGCTATGAGCACTGGCTCCAGGCAGTGAGGAAAAGGGAATGGCATTCCGTACAAAAGTGCAGATGCGTTTAATTTACAAAATAGACCTTGCTCGTTTATAACCTGCAATCACAAGACCCGGCTTAGGTTTTGGTTTTGGTTTTTTTAAGTCATACTTATTGGTTCTCGAGTTTTTGTGTGTGTATGTGTGTTTTTCCCCCCTAGACTAAGTGAATATCATCTACGAAGGGTAGGGGAAAAAATGGAAAATGCAGATAGGCAAATTGGATCTTGAATAAAATGTTACTGCATTTCAAAAAGGATTGTTAATTTTCTTTTTTTCACTCTTTTTCATTTCCATCCATGCCTGCCCTCCATGGTCCTAATACATACGACAGAGGAAAGTATTTTTGTTGTTCTTCTTCTTTTTGTCTTTTGTTTCTTTGATTTTCCTTTTCCTTTTTTGGCTAAAGCGAGACGCTTTGGAAATTTCAAAAGAAGAGTCCTTCTCAAGAAATTTCCACAAGATGATTCTCATCGTGCCAAGTCTGCACTTGAGTGTTTTGACCGATGAAAATTATTCAGGCCATTTCAGTCTCTAATCTCATTTGTCCCGTTCAATAAAGTTAAAAAATTTTAAATAAAGCCAGTTATAATAAGATTTTCTTTACATTAGTAGGCTGGAAAAATTAGTTTGATAACTTGGATAATCTCTAGTCCCACCCACCTTGAACAAAAGAAGCGATAGTTGGAAGACATCCATCAGACCCCCTTGCGCACAGGAAGGACAGATCAGGGGCCGCAGCCCCATCTTTAGTAGGGATATTCCTCAGTCGGCACCTTGGGTCATAACGATGAACTCCCCCGTTTCTTAACCACAGAGTCCGGTACTCCTCACCTAGGTTAATGGTATGCGGTGAGCGACGTCCACCTTGTTTTTATGAAATATTCCACACCACTCCCCGCACCCTGGAGCCTACCGTGCAGTAAAACGATAATGGCCAGGGTAGAGTTCCAGGATTACATGTGGCCAGCTCAGCCAGAAGCTCCCCTTTCATCAAAGACCACCCCCAGTCACTGAAGATGTAGCTAGTCATCTCACAGCTGCCATACAGATCTGCTCCCCCCCCCCCCCCCGGGCCTATCCCCCACGCCAGCTTGTAGCAGATGCATAAAGCCTCTGGATTGGATTTCCAGAAACATCCGGCTGCCCCTTAGGGATCTTCTCAGGCTAGAGTTCTCAGGGGTCGCACTTCTACCTGACTGGTATTTTATCGACACCTCCCAAGTGAAACAGAGACTCTCAAGGCCCCACATTTTCAAGTCAGACTATTTTTATTTTTTCTCTCTTTTTTTTAACCTTTTCAGCAAGAGTAAAGGAGATATTGGATTTGGGTAATGGGGGGGCGGGGGGGGGGGGTTGGGCCAGAACCGATGACTCCCCCTATCTGTAAATAGATGGAGAGAGAGAGAGAAAGCATGGCACTCCTTTAGCTGTTTGCAAGAGAAGTGAAAATCTGTGAGGAACTTGACAGAAATCCAGATGGGCAATTTACAAAGAGAATGCCGAGCCCTCCAACACAAAGCAGTTCATGCAAAGAGTGTTTTCTCTGCGGTAGAAAAGCCCTCCAAAGAATCTGTTAGTCTATTCACAACTGGTATATGTTGCCATCCTGTTTTCATATCCCAACCATGTGAGAGAATAAGATAGCTCCCCTTCCCACCCCACCCCCCAAAAAGCCCAGGCTCTACTTTTTATATGGCTTCTAAATGAGCGCTAACGTATGATGCGACAGAGGGCTCATCCGACAGTGCGATGGCGGTTGTATGCTGTGGACGATGTTGTGTGCACGCGCTTTCCTGATTCTAGCATGAAGAGGAACACGCTTTGCTATCTTTTTCATTCTGCTCTTATTCTTTAACATTTAGGTGCCTTGACCCAAGCCATTCGAAATTTTGCAAAAAGCCTTGAAGGTTGGCTTTCCAATGCCATGAACAATATTCCACAGAGAATGATACAAACCAAGGTACTGTGTCCAGAACTCTGCCTTGCTCCTTGTCGTGCAGCGCATTCTGCAAGCCGCGAGCGTCCTGTCTTCCTTATGAAACGCTGAGATTCCAAAGCCCAGACGCTTTACAGACCGGGGTGTGTGTGTGTATGTGTTGGCATGTGTGTACACCCACGAGCTTAAATAAATTCAGCATCCGTGCAAAAGATGGTCGGCACTTGAGTTGTCAGAAAGCCTGTCTTCCAAGTGTAATGTGTCCATGAGACTTTCCCCTCTAAAATATGTATTTCAGATCACAAGCAACAGCCTCGCATGTTCCAGTAGTTACTGGGGAGTAGGGGTAGATGCGCAAAATGTTTAGAGATCTTTTGAACCACCTCTTCTGCCTCCCTGCTGTGTGCTGAGAAGTCCCGTGTTAAACTGCCATCCTTTTGCTTTTGGGAGAAGTGTGTTTTCGAGTCCAGAACGCCTGTGCGGGTCAAGTTACCATTTCTCAAAAGGAACCTTCACTTCATCCTTGGCTTGGTCAGCGTGGTGCGACTTGTCTTTACTCTGCCTCCAGCCGGCCATGTGACCTTTAGACTAATCCGTGACCATGTTCTCTGGACAGCGTTGGCTTCCTGCTGTCTACATTTTAGCACCAGAACCCTCTGCGTGGCTGGTGTCAGGGACTTGGCCGACTGTCAAGACTCCAGCAAGAGAGCAAGGTGTTCGATTTGAGAGGCAAAGGGCGACGGGGGTGGGGGGTGGGGGGGGGTGGACATGCCTCCCGAGACCGTGACCGGCTTCCACTTCTGCTTTTGACTCAAAGTCTGCAGATGCGGCTCACCTTCTCTGGAACATGAGCCCAACCCTTACCCCCGCCCCCCAGTCCATTCTGACTCCCAGCAACTTGGGAGGACTGAGTCCCACGGCCCCCCTGGGTTTCTCAGGCCTCACATCTGTACGGAGAGGGCCTTCTCCTGTAGAGCAGCCACTGACTGTGAGCCACCCGCCTCGCGGTGAGCTCCCACGCTGTACGGGCCTAGATGCGTGGCTCTTGAAATTTAAGATTCACTGTGATTGTTAGCTCCACCCCCACCCCGCCCCCCGGGCTCCATTTCTGGGCTCCCCCAGGTCCTCGAGTTTCCACCACCGCAGGGCATTCTGCGGCGAAGCTCGGCTCTCGGTACCCCCCTGGGGATGGGCACGAGCCACGAGATGCTGTTTGACTGGATCAGTCAGAGCCTGCCTTTCCACGTGGGGCATTAGCCAGATTGACAGCAGGCCCGCCCCTCCCAGGAGCACTGCCCTGCCAAGCTCCTTTGGAAGGGGCAGCATCGGACCCGGCTGTAGCCTCACGCACCTGGCCCAGGTCCTGGGCTGCCCTGCGGGATTCACCTGCCGGACTCAGGTGGCGCATGCCTTTCCTGCTCTCCTCTTCCTGCCACATCGCCCTTGACCAGCTAGCGCTCACAGAGGCAGCCGCCCCCGGTTCTAATCGCACCACGGCCCGGACGGTTTAGCCTGAACATGAGCAAGCAACTTAGCGTCTTCAGGCGGCTCTGGGTGCCTGGAAGAGCCAACGAATGGAGAGGCTCGGATGCTATACTATTCGCAAGGTGCTAAGCAGTGCCTGACACCCAGCATGTGCTCAGTCAATAGATCCCCAAAGTGAAATATAAAGCTCTAGGCGCTTCTTCAGTGAGGGCGAGGTGCGAGCTTTTCCCCATCCTCCCCAGGGCCCCGAAGCATCTCACCAAGAAGGTGGCGCGTCCTGAGCCCCGGGAGCCCCCCATCTAATCTGTCCAAGTTGCTGCTGTTGGGTTTGATCCCATGTAGGGAGCCCTTACAGGAGCTTCATGCCCAAGGCAGGCTTTGCTGGCCAGTCGGTGAAAGCAGTGTGCGGTTGGTTCACGGCCCGTGGCAAGGAAGGCCAGCACCACGCACTGCTGCGATGTAGTTAGATGAGCGCGTACCATGGTGTGTGGTACGGAAGCCCTAGTGGTGTAGTGGTTACGAGTGGGGCTGCCAGGTCGGCAATTCAAAACCACCCGCCCCTCCAAGGGAGAGAGATGAGGCTCTCTATGTCTGTAAAGAGTTACCGTCTCGGAAGCCCACAGGGGCACGTCTGCGCTGCCCTGCAGAGTCACCGTGCGTCAGTCGGCTCCCACTCACGACAGGGAGTGAGCCCGCTGGGTGTATGTCACACGTCTCCCAAACAGATTCAGACTCCTAGATCTGGGGGACTGGTTGGGGGTGGTGGCTCGGCTGGTTAGCTGGTTGACTTTCTTCTCTGTTGCCTCTGCCCGTCTTTCACCCTAAACTGGTCTGTGCCAAGTCTCATCAGGAACAGATGGTGCCTGCACGAGGGACTGGTTGAAGAGCGCTTAGGAAGGGCTCGTTTGCCAAGGTGTGGGTGGGACGGCAAGCCCGGGAGGACAATGACCCCCCCAGGACTGGTAACAGCAGCAGGCCGTGTGAGCAGCCTGCTGAAGCAGTCCTGCCGTCCCTTCACCCAGAACAGCCACCTTAAGACGGGAACAGGCTTGGCTGGAGGCTGGGAGGTGGTAGGGGGACGGAGGGAGGGCACAGAACCAACTGCTCTGACCACTGTTCATCCCAGCCTGCCATCAGCCAGACTCAACTGAAAGTCAGTGGTCAAGGAGGGGTCCCTAGGGCCCCCCGCCCTCCTGGACACAGGCCATGAGGGAGAAAGCTGAGACGGTGCCTCGGAGGAGCAAGTGACTCTTTAGCTAAAGTGACTCCATTTTAAGCAGGACAGCATTGACCGTGGAGGGGGGGGGGGTGTTCCTTAATTAAAAATTTGGTCTATATGAAACAACAAGAATTTTCATAGAACTCAAAAAAGGTATTGTAATATATTTATTTTAATTTTATAATGCCATGGGATGTTGTTAAATTGTTAAAAAGCAGAACATCTGGTCACTTTATCTTTAGCAGATATTCAAGTTCCCTAAACTCACTTGGAGTTGCTTTTCTCTGAGAAGGCCATCCGTGGGCGATAACAAATAAAGGTCGCAGACACCCGTGATTCCTTCCCACGTGACTCACTTTTACAGACTGGGAGTGGTCAGAGGGGATCTGAAAGGGCTCTGCTCTGGAAGTCCGTTTACACACACACACACACACACACACACACACCCCGGATCTGAAAGCAGGCCCGGTGTGTGCAGTGTGGCTTCCTGCATCCAGAGATGAACATGCCCATCAGCTTTCTAGCAGACCGTCCTGTGGAGGGCAAAGCAGTGGGGAAGACCACCACGGTCTCCTTCCCAGCCAGTGTTGCTTCCCGCCACGGATGAGTGGTTTCTTGGGAGGTGGGCTTAAGGAGTGCCGGCCTCAGATGCCGCAGCACATGGGCCTCCCCCTCCCCCTCCCTGAGAGGCAATTAATAGGTAGAGGAGGGGAGCATGAGAAGGGGTGGGGGGCGTGGAGTCGGGCAGGCAGAAGGTTGAACGATGGCAGGGGTGCCCGTTCCTGGCAGGCAGTCAGCACGCCCCTCTCACCGGGCTTCTCCACCGCAGGTTGCCGCTGTAAGTGCCTTTGCCCAGACTCTGCGAAGATACACGTCGCTCAATCACCTGGCCCAGGCCGCGCGCGCAGTACTCCAGAACACGTCCCAGATCAACCAGATGCTCAACGACCTCAACAGGGTTGACTTCGCCAACGTCCAGGTAACTGCCACCTCTCACGCCTGCCGGGTCAGAAATACATGAGTTCTGCAACCGTGCAGGGTACTAGCTCTTGCTAGTAAGAGCCCTGCTGTAAGAGAAACCGGCTGTCAGAATGACCCCGTTCTGGAAGCCTTCACTCCCATGCCCGCTCTGGTTGTGGTGGCTGCTGTCACAGTGCGGTGCCGTCTGGGGGTTCTGGCTCACAGCGACCCAGTGAATGGCCGAATGAAATTCTGCCCGGTCCTGTCAAATAGAGCAGAGAAGCGAATTCAAGGTTTGATTCATTGTAGCCGCCATCCCATGTGCCACTTGTGGTGCTGATGTGGGGCCTCGCCGACCTGGCCCTCAGGTTTCCGAGACAGCCCGCCGTTACAGGCCCGGTGCATGGGCCTGTGGACCTTGTGATGAGAAGTCCAGTGCCTGACCTCCGATGTCACCAGGGCTCCTTTTGACCCGTTTCTGGGTGCAGTGCATTGTTGTTGCTGCCAAGTGCCCCCAAGTCCACTCTCACTCGGCCCAGCGGACAGCAGGAGGGACAGAGCCCAGGCCCGAGCCGCCATCCTCGCCAGCCTAGCAGCATCAGAGCCCGTGGTTGGACAGAGCCCCCAGGCCAATCTGACTGACTGAAGGGCATCCTTTCTTCCAACTCCCAAATCAGTCAACTCTTCCCAACTTTTCTCTCCATCTGCCGCAAACACACAGCCAGGCACACGCACGCGTGACGTTCACAAGAAGGATCACTCTCCAGCCCACAAAGCCAGCCGCCAACTTGACCTTTTTCCGCTCACCCGATTGGGTTGGAATGAGTTTACTAAACGCTTGGCTTGCCTTCAGGTCAACGATTGCTGTTGTCATGTTTAGATCCCGTCCTCACCCCGAAAAGACAGGGCGTCAAGGCTCCTTCAGGAGTATTCAATGACCGGGACGGCTTCTGACCACCGGGAGCTACTTTGGTCCCATAGCCGGGCATCTGAGGAGTGGCCTCCAGTGGGTTCTTCCAGGTGGTGGGCACCAAACATGAGGGCATCTTGACATCCCAGATCATGGGTGCTGCGTCTGCCCTGCCGCACACCCCACCCCAGACTAGTCCTCCCTTCCGCCCAGGATGGCGTCGACAGCTAAGCATGTGACTGCTAACCAGACCACTGGGAGGGGCTTCTGAGAAATGACCTGGGGAACCTCTCTTGGCCGCAAGCAGTTGCCAGAAATCAGAAGTGGCAACTAATTTCCTCTCACCTGTTCACCATCATGACAGTTACCAGAGCCACGCCTGGCAGATCTCTAAACTTGGGTGCCACCCGGGAAGCTCTTCCACCTCCCCTGACACTTTGCTTCGGCCGCCCCTCTAGTTTCGGTGAGCAGTGTCCTTCTCACGGTGGCCGATGTCCGTGAAGCGCTCTTCTTCTCCCTGTTCGTCCCATGTGTTGCCCCGTTGCCGCCCCCCCCCCCCATCACCTTTGCCTGCTCGTTCCACCCCTTCCCGGGGCGTGAGCTCAGTGAGATGGACTTGAAGGTCGCTTAGACATCTGTGACAGAGACTTTCATCTTAAAGAAATGAAAGGACACGTGTTCAGATTGCCGAGTGGACTGAAGAGCGCCCACCGGAAAGGAGGAGCGCCTGGACAGGATGGCCTGGAACAGCGGCTCCAACTGTAGGCACTGCATGGCGCTGATTGTGGGGGGCTTCCTTCTTTAGTACAGGGATAGACTCCTGTCAAGTCTAGTGGAGGCCAGTCGACTCATCTGCCCCCGACAGCACATGTCTATGGACATCTCCTTTCACCACTTCCTTCTCCCACCAGCAGACTCTTCCTTAGGTCACCTGCACACAGAGGCATTTTCTGCCGCAGTGGCATTGGTTTTAGTTTTCTCCCGTAGGTGCCACGACAATTGTATTGTTCTCTTCTCTCCTGTATTGTAAATGGGTTGTCTTTTCTCTGCATCTTTGTCTTAAGTGAGTGTGTTGACTGATGGCCCCTTGTCTAGCCTGATATTTTTGTGGGGAAAGTTGTTCTGGCGTAGAAGCTCCTGGTGATTCCTCATCTGATCTTGGATATAATTTATTGGTGAGGTCAGAAATCTTCAAAACTTCCATCTATAGAAGAGAAATATCCAAGTTTTTTCACAAGGGAATATTTACAATATTGTTCATTGTCAGTACATTCCAATTTTGAGAGGGATTTTAAAAAGGCAGAATAATTTGCTGTTGGGTTTTGGGGTTATCTTTTCATAGCAAAAACTAGCTGCTAAGCCAAGACTGAGTTCGACTTTATGGTAAAAAGGGAAATGACATTCTTCCTGATACCACTAGGTTATCAGGACTCCAAATAAAATCTTTCGGGGCAGAAACAAACAACCACTTCTCACACCCTATCTTTGATCCCCTGGGATTCTTCTCTGGGTACTCTCCTAACCTCTTGATCCTAAGCTAAATCAATATAAAGCTCCAGAAGACATTTATCAGCAGCATCTACTCAAAGATCTTCGCCCACTCCCCCTCATTGTATAAGCCTATCCTGCAGTAGCAAATGGAAAATACGCAGCCACAGGGTTACTCCCAGCTGTGTTCCTACCGGTGAAAAATTGGAACAAACATAAGAGTCTCATCCTCTGGCGTTGGTCGTGCAAATCGTGGTGGAGTCGTGGAGTGAAACAGCTCAATTGTGTGACGGCAGAGAGCTCCGTTTGCCTACAAAGAAAAGTCGTCTGCCAGACACACCGTTTACCACCTAGCACCGGGGGAGAGTCCGAAGACCAGGTCACGAGGCAGAATAGCTGGTGTGGAGGGTGAGGGCATCGGGTGAGAGACTGGTGGGTGGCTGCACCCTTACGTAACTGCCCAGCCACAGAGAAGGTGGGATGGGGGGAGGGCGAGCCAAAACAAGGCGTAGGCTTAACCAAGGCAGCCCGCACTACTTACTCTCTGCTGGAGCCTGCACACTCATTACTGCCAAGACTAATCCACAAAATAGATGGGTTTGTTTGCTTATGCATTTATTAACGGGTTGGAAATGGGAATGCAGGACAGGGAGATGGGCGGGGAGGGGGGGGAGTGTTGTCCGTGAACCCAGGCCAGAGGTCTAGTTCTGCGGCTACTCTGACCTCTACCCCTCCCACATCTGCACGAGCATGTACACTGAGCTCACGCCCAGCGTCTGACGCCGGTCTCCTTCCTCACGCCAATCTGACGCCTGGCGTTGTTGAAATTATTGATCGACACCCCTTCCTTTCTGCTTGCATGGATGTTAAGTTTTGTTGCTCTTTTTTCCCTGCAATCCTATTTTTGCATCTTTACAATATTTAGCAGTGGTATCTGAGAGGCAAAGTTTGAGATCATAAGGTTTATGAGAAGCGGAGCAGACGCCAGATGGCAGTGTCACATGGCATTGTGAGGCTGTTACACACAGCCAGGAAGTGGCGGTGGTGTGGGGAGGGGGCCATGGTGTTTGCGTGAACAACACTGAAGCAGTATTCTACTTGCCGTGCGCCCAGGCTGCAATGCGGCTTCGCTAGGGAAAAGTCAGGAGGCTGAGAGGAGAGGCGGGAGTGGGGCAGTGGAGATTCAGGGAGCTGAACTTGTCAACTTGGAGAAAGCTGTCTTCTGAGCACCATGCAGAATGAAAGCTATGTGGACACTCCTTTCAGAAAAATGCCCAGAACACTCAAGAGTGCTTTGTACAGAGGATAAGGCTCTTCATCAACCCCCATCCACAATTTCTGCCCCACCCCCACTTCCCAAAGTTGCGCACAGGGAGATGCCCTGTGCGAAAGAACGTAGCCCCTCACAATCAGTGCAACGCGGGGCCTATGGTTGGAGCTGCCGTGCTAGTCCCTCTTTTGACTCTGGGTCAAATAATAAAAGCCATTCGCTTTATCTGGACCTTGACAGCACAGTTCCTGCTTTTAACCTTAAAATACAGCCTAGAGCGGGACGCTGATTGCCACCCCTGAGACAACCAAAGAAACAACAATCCCTGGCATGGAGTCCTTTCAGGCTCACAGCAACCGTGCAGGACAGGGCAGAAGTGTCCCTGTGGGTCTCTGTACAGGCGGTCACTCTGTACAGGAAGAGGAAGGCCCGAGGAGAGGCTGGTGGTTTGGATTCCAGCCCAATACGCAGCCCACTAAGCCACCAGGGCACACTCCATATGCTCTGGGCTGCCAGACCAAGGACGGCAATTCGAACCTACCAGCAGCCACACAGTCAAGGCTGTCGTCTTTGATCTGGAAAGCCGTCTTTGCTCTCAGCAGGCAGCCGTGGGTTGTCCACACATTGTAGGTGGTTGTCTCCTTACACTCCTGCTGCCGCATTCTTTTCTTCATGTGGGCCAGCGTCTCATCATTCGCTCGTCATTCAGATGGGATGGATGGAGCAGAAGGGTGGCCCGCGGCCTTGCCATCTGAAATCGTACACTATTCCCTCACCCCGTCTGTGCATAGTGTCTGCAGGAGGACAACGAAGTGTTCTGGATTCCCACACTTCTCAATGACACCCATAGTTATTTTTTTATGATCCACATAACTGAATGCCTGTACTGATAGCTAGTAAACCACGCGTGAGCAACACGCAGGCCATTCCCAACTTCGAGCCAGGTTGCATCTGACATCAGCAGTGCTGTCCCTCATTCCACGCCCTCTTCTGAATCTCACTTAAATTTCCGGCAGCTTCCCTGTTGATAGACTGCCACATCATTTTTGAATTAGCAACAGCAGTGTTTTACTTGCATGTGATATTGATGATGTTCTCTGGTAAGCTCTGCATTTCCCCTGGGACCACACGGCCAGCCCTTTGGTCAGCAGTGCAATGCTTATGCAATAGCGTAGCCAGGGATGCCTTGGAGAGGAGTGAAACCCCTGGCCTTAAGGACGGGAGCCAAAGCAGATTGCAGATGTACCAGGCACAGCCTCCGCCTGCCTCTGTCTGGTGGGTGGCTTGCAGGTTGCTATGGCACCGAGTGGGCTCCAGGACACCTTCCATGCTCATAGGGAGGAAAGGCTTGGTCTGAGACTTCCCCAGATCAGCCAGGCGAAGCCCTAGGAGTCACATCATCTCCTCGTGCCCTGGGCCGCTGCGAGTCAGGGCCTGATTGGTTATCTGCTATGAGCAGAATTAGTAGAAGAGGTGTGTTAGGCCGGGTTGACCAGAGAAATAAATCCAGAGACAGCCATCTATGTATAAGACAGAGCCTGATATCAAAAAGTAATTATATATCAAGAAGGCTTCCCAGCCTGGTCTAGCTTAACTCCAGTGCTGCTCCCAGAAGTCCCTCTTCAGAGTCACGTAGGCGCATGCTAGTGTTGCAGATTGGTGTACCAGGAAGCTGGAAGACCGGAGGCTAGTGGGTCAGCCGTGTGGATCTGAAGTCGGCGGGAACAGGGCAGGGTGCCAATAGCTCTCAGGATCATGGGACCACCTCTGGAGGCAGGGGGACACAGAGTCGCAGTGAAGTCCCAGCATAGAGGGAGGCAAAGTGGCAGAAAAAGAGACCGTTCCCAGAATCCCTCACTCTCATCCAGAAGGCCACACCCCCAAGATGTCCTCAGGCTACCACCTGATTGACAGGCTTGACTCCACCCCTAACCAAGATTGGCATGCAATCATCCAGTACCACAGGCGGAGAAAACAGTGCCTGCATCTCGAAGGACTGGCCCATTCTTGGCTTTTCTTGGCTGCCCTTCATGGTCTGAAGCTGTCCCTCTGGGTTTCCCTCCGTGCACCCAGTGTAGAGTGGAGTGCCGTGGAGAGATGCTGAGTTGAACCTTTCCTTTGCTTTCTGTGTGCTGTCCCAGGAGCAGGCTTCCTGGGTGTGCCAGTGTGACGACAACATGGTGCAGAGACTAGAAACGGACTTCAAGATGACCCTGCAGCAGCAGAGCACCCTGGAGCAGTGGGCCGCCTGGCTAGACAATGTGATGATGCAGGCCCTGAAACCCTACGAGGGCAGGCCCAGCTTCCCCAGAGCCGCCAGGCAATTTCTGCTCAAATGGTCTTTCTACAGGTATCTCATTCTTTTCTGCTAAGCCTTCTTCTTCATGATCTGCTGGTGTGACTGTGTGTGTGTGTGTGTGTGTTCTTCCCAGACCAATGAACTGCTTCCACTCCATGATGTTCTGCCTGCCCGGGAGACTCTGTAGAAAACAGTTTTCTACTTGGGAATTAAAAATGCAATCTCAGTAAATCCGCCTGCTGAAAGCCCAAGGGAATCCCAAGTGGGAATCTTTGTTGCCTGAGGCCCTTCCTCCGGCCTGGCCACTGCCCTCAGCTCTGGTGGGGACCTTAGAAGCAGGGCCCGTTGACCAGTGGCATCACCTCTCTCTTGGAAGCGTGTCAGAAATTCGGAGTCGGGTCCTTCCACACTTCTTCCTACCTGAGTCAGAAGCTGGGGTCTCCGCCCAGGGATCTGTGGTGTGCTTCAGGTGATCCTGAGGCAGCCAGGCCCGCACTCATCTCCACAACAAAACAGAGCAGAACAGCCCCTCTGACTCACTACCACACTACAGGTCAGAGTGGATCGAGTCCCTACAGTTTTGGAGACCCTAAATCTCTGCAAAGAAAATAGCCTCATCGTTCTCTAAAGGAGCAGCTGGTAGAGTCCAACTGCTGCCCCTGAAATTGGCAGCTCAGTGCAGAGCCCATGACCTGCCTGGTTTTGTCTATAACAACCTGGTAGTTTCAAAGCTGGTGCCACGTCAGAATCACATTCCAACCAAAAGCCTTCGGTGCTTCCCTAGATGAACCGAGTCAAAAGCTGAGTCGTCAAGGGGGCAGGTGAGGAGTGAAGGGGACGGGCCTGGACATTCTGAAGCACACGCAGTCAAAGAACCGGCAGCGTCGCAGACAAAGACACTAGCAAACTCCCTGCCCTCAAGTTGTTGCCGACTCACAGAACGGCCCCTGGGAGTTTCCAGAACCGTCGCTCTCTCCAGGAGTAGGAAGTCCCTTCATTCTCCCGGGTAGCAGGTGCTGGTTTCAAGCTGTGGACCTTACAGTTAGCAGCCCCCGACATAACCTCTCAGAACACTCCTCGCTGTCAGGTCAATTCCGACTTAATAGGCAGGGTGGAACTGCACTTGTCGGTTGCTGAGATTGTACATCTTTAGGGAACAGAAAGCCTCCTCTTTCTTCTCAGAGCAGCTGGTGGGCTTGAACTGCTGGCCTTGTGATTAGCAGCCCAATGAGTGACCCACTATGCCGCCTGCCAGTGTTCTCTTAACAGTTCATTAGTAACGTGGATTACTTTTTTACTAAAACGCCATAGACGTGTGTAGGCTTTATGGACCCAGAACCCCTTGGATGAGTTAGGCTTTCTGATGACCTGTCAGGAGATCCTATGTCGGGGTGAAATGTTGATTGTATCTTTGCCACAAGGGTTGAAAGCCCAGCCCCTGTAAGTTGTCTTTTATACCATATACTTATAGGATGGAGGTACCTGACCAATGAACTTTTGTTTTATAAATTAAAAAAAATAAGTTGTATTTTTAACCCTGGTCTGTTTGGCTGGGTTGTGTAGCGAAACAAAACCATCAGTACTCATCCTTGTGTAAAGAAGAGTTTTATATGAAGAAATAACTTTATCAAGAAGGCATTTAATTCTGGTCCACAAGTCTGACTCGCCGGGGCCCTGCAGGCCGATGAGACCTGAAGGTGAAGCCGGAGGAAGAAGATCACAGGCCAGTGGGTGCAGTCTCACCCACACCCAAGTCAGCGGGAACAGAGCAGGGCATGACAGCTCTCACTCCAGGCCGCCCCTAGAGGCAGACACAGGCCCAGCAAACAGGAATATGGATGGGCCAGAGGGGACAGGGGAGGACCCTCCCCCCCCACACACACACCCCATGTGCTGTCTCACAAAAAGGCCACACCTCCCAGGAAGCATCGTCAGGCCGTGACCTGATGAAGAGGTTGGTTCCCCCCTGGCACAAGTGCCAGTTGACATAAAATCCAACTGCCAGGCCTGCTCTCATTCTTCCAAGGGGCCCTGGTGGTGCCACCCGTCAGCTTGCGACTGCTGACCCAAAGCTTGGGGTTCAGAACCCTGCAGCCACCTGGTGACCCACTCCCAGTTCTCCTTGGTCCCCGGGGTTGCCAGACCTTGGAAGTGACCCAAGAGCACCCAGCAAGTCTCCTAGTGAGCTGGTTTTTATTCCCCCCTCCTCGTTTAGATAAAGGTGGCCTTGCCGCTGGGACCTAAGAACCACCACCTCTGCTTTGGGGGGCAGGCAGTGCCCTGGCTGGGTCCATACCTGGCCACGCAGTTGGCTGTGGCTGTGGGCACACAGTGGTCAACCCCTGCCTGGACACCAGTGGTGACCCCCAGTCAACTGTGAAGGAGACCAGGTCTGGAAATAGTAGCTGCTTGGGAGCGGACAGTCCCTGTGGACGCAGGACGCCGGGAGACCTGCAGGGTGTCTGCCCGGTGTGGGCCTCCTCTGGAGATGGCTCTTAGGATAAGCTAGCGCTTCCTTTCTCTTTGGCTTTGATTCCATCTTGACTTCTCACTCTGCTGCAGAGGGTGGACGTCTGAGACCCAGGCGACCCCAGCCTAGGAGTGTCCAGCTGACGGACACCTCCTCCTAGCCCTGAATGCAGGGTTTGCTCAAGCTAAGTCCATCGGGGAACACGAACAGAGTGGAATCCGTACAATTTTGGGTTTTTATCACAGTCACTGGAGCAGGGAAAATGACAGGCGGAGGCCCTGGGAGTTAGTGAACCCCCTTCAGAAGCTTGCGAGTGGGTCATTGGCAGGACTGTGGAAAAACACACACACACTGGAAAGACACACACATACACACACACACGAGGCCACTGGCAGGCTGACACACACATACGCACACACACACATGCATACATACACATGCATGCACACACGTGCATGTGCACACACATACACCCACATGCACATACATGCATGCACGTGCACACATGCATACGCAGATACACACGTACATCCACATACACACACATAGATACACATACATGCACACGTACACACACACGAGGCTACCCGGTAAACTGCCATCTTTGATCAGGCACCACGGCGTAGTTGAGGTCCTGCTTTTGTGTTAACGGACATGCACCCTGCCCTTGAAAAGACTGAACCAGCCCCGCCGACCTTTACACTGGCAGCAAGTGCTTAGCTGTCATGCCCCCAGGGCTCCCGCCATGGCCACCTGCCACGGCCACACCAGCAGCTCAGACATCACCGAGCAGACCTGGAGCCTTTTCCTGCAAATTGCCCTCCTGAGCCTCGTGGCCCCGCGAGTCATAACGACGCAGCCAGGGTCGGGTGTACTCATCACACAGGGCCGCCTGTCTGCATTTCCCCCACGGAGGAACGCCGCTGGCCTCACCGACGTCCACGCTGGGTCCAGCTCCGGCTCCACTGCAGGCAGAGGGCGCCTGCCAGGCTCTTGTTAGCCTTGAGTTTTGCCTTTGGTAGCGGGATCGCTCCAGCGCCCTCTCCCCCTCCCTCTCTCCCTCCCTGTCTCTCCTCCCTTCCCTCCCCCCCTCCTCCCCTCTCCTTCTGCCAGTGAGTCAGGCCTCTGCCAGGTCCTGAGACTGTCACTGTGTGCAGGAGGAGAAAGCCCCTTCCTTCTCCCCCGAAGTAGCTGGTGGCTTCAAACTGGTGACCCTGAGGGTCGCAGCCGAGCGAGTGACCACAGCACCTCAGCACCTCTAGTCCCACACAAGTTCAGAGCCGCCTTTGGAGGCTGCGGGGCTCGGACAGCCCGGGTCCTTCAGTGAGCCCGGGGTGCCCTCTGCACCCGGGGATGGTGAGTTTGGGGCCAGCAAATGGAGGTCCCCCACGATCCAGGGCACGTGCCTTGGGAAACCGGGCGGGCGCCTCCCCATCAGCGTGGCAGCAATCGTAGGAGTGAAGGGAAATCTCACCACCCTGGAGTCGATGCCTCCTCGCGGCAACGCAGTAGGACCGGATAGACACCCCTCTGAGTTTGCCAGACTGCAACCCTTCACAGGAGGAGAAGCCCCGCCTTTCTCCCATGGAGCGACGGGTGGTTTCGAACTGCCGATCTCGGGCTCCGCCGCCCAGTGCATGGCCACCCTGCCACGAGGACTCCGTGGTAAGAGTAGGAGAATTCAACGCTGGGATTTGGCAACGTGGAGAAACCCTCATTTGCCTGTGGATTCTTTTTGTACCCACCTCCCCCCACCCCCTGATCACAGCCTCGTGGATGTGAGTCGGTGCAGAGGCCACCCCAGCTGGTGCTGCTGCAGCTGCACTGACAAAGACTGAGAAGAGGGGCTTAGAGCCCCAGGCCGTTGTCTCACAACGTGGGCAGCCTGCCCTTTCTCTTCCCTCTGGCTTCCTTTCCTCCCGTCTTCAGTTGACATCGTTTCAGAAACACCCTTCTAGAGCTCCCATTTCTACCGGGATCTGTGGCAGGTATCTTGAAAGGCGAGAAAATTACTGACTTGTATTCTTTTGTTCCCATCGCGCATCCCTGGCCTGCCCTCTGTCCTCCCAGAGCTGGGGATAATTGGCTTGTTATTATTAGACACTGTTATGGTTATTATTCCCATCTCAAGAAGCCTCGGAGGCACACGATTCAGAGTCGCAGAAGGAAAGGCAGATGCAGCCCTCCCGCTGGTAGGAAAATCCAGGGGCTCAGAACCACAGGCTCTCCAAACCCAGCCCACCACCGCCAAGTTCTTTCTGACGGAGCCGCCTTGAGAGGACTGAGTAAAACAGCCACATCTGAGCTCCCGGGCTGTCAGTCCTCACAGATGCACACAGCCTCACCTTTCCCCCAGAGAGGACCTGGTGGGGCCGAACCACCCCTTTCGGGAGAGCAGCCAACGGCTCGCACCACTGGGCGCCCTTCAGGAACACAAGGGCCTCCAACCTCGGAGCTGCATTGTGTTGTGTGGTGCTGGTTTTGTTTTTACGGAGACCAACGAGCTTATTGATTAATGAACGTTGCAATCACAGACTATCAGAGAAGCAGAATTATAGGATTGGTTTTTGGTTTGGGTTTTTTTTTTTTTGGTGGGGGGGGCTCTCCCCTCCAAGTAGATTTTGTACTTGCAGTCACCCCGGGTTGTTCTGAGGGCACCTGGACTCCTATCTCATAAAATTCTGTGTTTGTAGCTACAGGCACAGGACTGAGGGGGCTTTCGGAAGTGCATGGGAAAATGGAATTGGGAGATAATGGCATTTTTCCACAAACGTTTTGAAGCCGTGGTGGTGCAGGTATGCACTGACCTGCTTCACCATAAAGTTAGTGGTTCAGACCTCCCCGCAGCTCCTCCAGAGAAAGATAGGCCGTGTGCTCCTGTAAAAACCTGAAGTCTCGGAGACCCATGGGGACACTTCTCCCTGTCCCGTAGGGTCGCCCGGAGTTGAAATGGACTGGGTGGACGGCAGTGATTTCCCCCCCTTTTGGTCACATGCGGAGAGTAAGCCAGCCCCAAGCAGTCAACAGGCCCTCCCACCCTCTGCTCCTTGGGGGCGCCCTCTTCTGCTCTCACCAGCCTCCCTAGGAAGTAGAACGAGAGAAGACAAGGCACCCCCTTCTTGGGCAGAAACGGAGAGGCCAATGCGGGTCCTTTCCGGGCTTTTGTGTTCTGTGGAACCAGAACAGGGAACCATCGGTTCCCTTCAATCCCTCATCCAAAAACGCCACTGTTACGGAAGCCAATGCAAACTCTGATGCCTCGGATCAGAAGAAGCATGGAGAGTCCTGCCAGCCCACAAGTGGACAATGTGTGACCGTGACGCATCCCCCCAAGGGCCCCCCCTTTAGGTCCTCCAAAGCGCTAGCCAGAGAGAAAGGCAGCTGGTGCTCCTCTCTCCTCCCCAAGGACAGCCTCCCAACCCCCAGGCCCTCTCACCGCAGCTAGGTGGGCGGGGTATTGGCAGTGTATGGTTCCCACCTCCGGAGTTAGGAAGATAGAGACACAAAGGTGTTTCTCATCCATTCCGAAAGAATGAGTGTTTACAACGGAAAAGGAGTTGAATTCACCGTAACTTAGCAACAGGCTACTTGACAGAGGCTATTCGCAGCACATCTCAGAGTAGGCCAAGTTGCACAGCAGGTTCCCAATTAAACTGTTAATTGTGCCAGTGGACTAGTTGAGGTGGACCAAAGAGGCAAATTCATAAACACTTATGCGTATAAGAAGGAGCTTTATATACAAGAGCAATTGTATATTGAGAAACCTCCCAGCCCAGTCCAGATCATGTCCATGAGTCCGATATCAGCCCATATGTCCCCAGTCTATAATTTCCTCTTCAGACTCACGCAACACATTCAATGACGCCGAGTGCAGGAAGATCACAGGCCAGGGGGTGGAAGGTCTTGTGGATCCATTGGCGGTGGAAGCATCTCAGCGCTGGTGTGGGTCTCCACGTGGCTCCTCCAGCTCCAGGGCTCTGGTTCCATCAGCAGAGCTCTGTGTGACCTGTCAACAAGAATGTCTCTCAGGGAGACAAGCAGACAGCGTGTGTGTCCCGCCTTTAGGGAGGAAGACTCCCAGAACCATCAAGAGAAGGCCAGGCCCCCACAGAGGAGATGATGTAACTGCCACAGCTAGGTAAGACTTAGCATGCAGATCAAAGGCCCAACACGGAATGACACAGGCATCATTAACGAGATCCTCCATCGGATTGCTTACCAAACACGGCCCACGCCATCAGTATTTTTGAAACATTAACTAGAGAATGATCATTGTGGGTCAGGACCCCGGATTTTGGGGGGAGGAGAGGATTTGCGGGGGGGGGGTTGTGTTTGGGGATGGTTTGTGTGTTTGTTTGCTCCCCCCACTTGTCAGCAAAATGTGGAATTCCAAGTACGCTTCATGCTGAAGTTCAAAGTTTCCAAGTTACAAAGGCCACTAGGGGGTGCTGCGGGTCAGTTGACAAGATGACACCAAGACCCACAGCACAGCAAGGGCTGGTCACAGAGCAGTGCTCTTCAGTAGAAGGAAGCTGCCTGCTGAACATCCCAAACACCCGGCCCCGGCCACTGCTTCCCATGCCCCTCCCGGGCCCAGCAGGCCTTCCATCTCTGCTCGCCGGGCTCCAGCCACCGAGGCCTCCTGTGGGTCACTGAACAGATCACATCACGTGAGGCTCGCCAGGAATCACGTTTTGCCTGTTCAAACACAGGTCTTCTTCACTCGGTGTCTGCGCAGATACCAGCTCCCCAGAAAGAATTTCCCCCTTCCTTACCCTAAAATCCCCACACCTCTTACCTCAATCGGTTGTTGAAGCTTTTTAACCCTCCAAAGGGTATGTCACCACCCAAGGTCATTTGTTTGTGTGATGCCATTGGCTAAGGATTGGGCTGCCAATCAGGAGATCAGCTCTTCAAAGCCCCCAGCTGCCCTGCAAGAGAAAGGCTGGCCATGGAACGAATCAGGGCCTCAGAAACTCCACACAGCATCACTGTGAGCCAGACTCAGCTCCACGGCGTGGTCTCGCTCAGTTTTTAATTGTTGTCAGGAGCACAGAGCACAGTGGGGTGAAGCACCCTGTTACTCACCTAAAAGTTGACACCTTGAAATGCACCAGTCGTCCCGCAGGAGAAAAATGGAACCGTCTGATGAGACATGGATTTGGAGTCGGGTGAAACCTTCTGTGGCCCTCCCCCTCTGTCTACAGCACCTCTGGGTTGGACAGGGCTGGGCCCAGTGGGCTTGTCCTAAGCCCTTCCCATAAAAGGCCCTTGTTAGTGTGCTAGTGTCTGGAAGGCCAGCGCCTCTCATGGTGCCCTCCTGCACAGCAGCACGGTCCTGCATGTGCTTTGTGGTGCCCTGGCCTGGCGAAGCCCCCCAGAGGGCTTATCTTCCAGCACCGTGTTTTTAGACAGCATTCTTCTGTGATCCACAGCCTGGTGCTTTGCCGGGGTGTCTGGCGAGTCAATCACCAGACCTTTCTCCTTCGTCTCAGTCTGGAATTTCCACTGTCACCTGGTCACCCTGCCAGGGTTCGACATTCCGGTGACACAGCTTCCAGAACCAGCAACATGCCAGCTATCACAACCCAGCCACCTGGTGGCCCACCTGGACAACCTCCGTTAAAACCAAAATACTGCCTGGCCTGTGAGAAAGTAGGTGGGCCAGGCGCAGAGCACAGACATGAGGAGATGTAAAGTTTCCGAGGGGAGAAGCCGCCTTTGCATTTCCTTAAAGAGGCCCGAAAATGGCGCCCCGTGAGCCTTCTGCTCAGTCACTCACACGACTTCGGGGTGATGACTTGAAGGAGACACACTAAGGCCTGGGGTTTGGGATCTGTTTTGTTTTTGAGAAATACTCATATACGAAGAAAGAATCCATTCTCTCCCCGTGATAGCCATCCCGGCCAATATGGCGTGACATTATTAGACTAACCCGAAATTGTTAGGTGCTCACTCTCAAAATTTGGGGACCTACGGGACACATACCATGAGTAAACTTCCACCGCCCACAGTTTTCCTTTCTAGAAGCAACCGCGTTTTCTTTGCGTGCGAGGGTGAGGCCGTCGGCATCCAGTGGTGTGCCCCGTTTTTCTCGGCTGTATTTTCCCTCCACTGTGCCGCTGATGACATGTGTCCCTAAGTGTCTCCTGGGGCACAATTTCCGATGTCTGCCCAGTGAGACATTATTCTTTGATCCTTGACTGTATTATAAAGATTCAAGGATGTTAGTGACGATTATCATGTAAAGCTGGACTGTTTCTCCAAGTAGCGTTGGATCAGAGGGTTCAAGACCACCCGCCGCTCTTCAGGGGGAAGATGAGGTGTTCTGCTCCCCCAAAGAGTTGCTGTCTGGGAAGCCCACAGGGGCGGTTCTGCCCTGCCAGACAGGATCACTGTGAGCCAGTAGGGGCTCAGTGGGCTTAGTAAGGGGGGCACGGCAGCTGATGGGGCCCACCCTCCTTTCAGTTGCATTTCTTTTCATTTTGAGTAAGACTGTTCACGTTTGGCGGTGTTGGTGAGCCATTCGGCCTCTCCAGGCCATACTTGGGAGAAAAACAAGGATTTCTGGGAAGAGGTACAACAGCCACACTCCCACAGAGGCCGCTCCGCCCGCTTCTGTAAGCTCCCTGAGAGTTGGGGTTGACGTGAGGCCAGTGGGCTTGGTTTTGGGAAGCCACATTTTAAACATTTGCCTTCTTCCCTCAGCAAGTGAGATGTAATGAGGAGCATCCATCCGAGCCTTACGTTATTTAATTTTCTACTCTCCCTCTGCTTCCCGTGATTGGGTGATTAATATGGATGACACTCATAGGCGATGATTGATTGTTATTTCCCTCTTGTTGTCTTCTTGCCTTTGTCCCTTTCGCGCCGGCAGTCCCCTGCCTTTTAGGAAATCGTTTGCAGAAGCAGCAGTGTTTGTTTAAAATGGTCTGACTAGTCAGCAGAGTTGTTTGGTGTCAAATCGCTATCACGCTCATTAATTATCTCTGTAAACGGAGGACGCACCCCCTGCCTGATTTTAAGAAAAGTGTGCACCGAATCCTGCACCGCGGTCCTCGCTTCCTCGTCACTTACCCTTTGCAACTAAATGTCCACACGCTTCGAGGCAGGAAGCCCTCCTCAGTTGTCTCGCCACTGGTGTTGCCGGGCTTCTGCCGAGTGGAAAAATCACCCTCACCCGAACAGAAATCAGTAAGAAAATGGAAACCCCCAAAGGAAGGCATCTTCCACCCAGGCTGGCAGGGGCTTCCGGGAACACAGCTTTGGATATTGTGGAACCCTTGCCTGACACACATGCGAATTCCCCAAGGGTCGTCACCACCAAGAGGCGTCACCCAGGCCAACCCGTCACCTGCGAGACATTCCCTGGGAGAGGCCTAGCTTTGGGAAGCCCACGGGCGGTCAGCCTCCCGGCTGTCCCGATAGAACTGTGAGTTGTGAGTTGTGTTACATCTGCTGACTGGCCTCTGAGTCTTCCCCGGCCAGGCAGGTGTGTGTAGAGGCCTCCGGGGGCGTTACCTCCCACGATGAGCCCCGTCTCCAGCAGGTGAGCCAACGACTTTCAGCGACGGCTGGTGTCACGGCCGCCGGTGCCGTGGTTCAGGAATGCGGGCCTGCCAGCGTGCGCCGAGTCCCCCGGAGAGGGAGAGCGGGTTGCCCTGTCCTCCTGGGTACTGACACCGGCTGCCCGTGTGTGTTTTCTCCTGGAACAGCTCCATGGTCATCCGGGACTTAACCTTACGCAGTGCTGCTAGCTTCGGCTCCTTCCACCTGATCCGCCTGCTCTACGACGAGTACATGTTCTACCTGGTAGAGCACCGCGTGGCCCAGGCGACCGGCGAGACCCCCATAGCCGTCATGGGCGAGGTAAGAGGCCGAGAGAGCTTTGACCCAGTGTGTCTTTTAACCCAGGGCTGGCACGGCGCATCCGACTGGCTTCATGAGGGATCGATGGCCATTGTGGCTCCCCGCCCGTGGGTCTCAAACTCTGGAGAGGCCCCGGAGCGGTGAGCAGGGGTCCTTAAGTCGTACCGGTACATTTCCCGGCTCCACGGGTCCTGAAATTGCAGCGGGTTCTGCGCTGGGGGTGCCTGAGACAGTGACCGTGGGAAAGAAAATCGGGGAAGCGCGAGATGGAAAGCAGGCGTGGAGTGGGGCATAAGAGAGGGGTGGCTTCTGACGAGACCCGAGGGCTGAGACCAACCGTGGCTGCAGTCAAACGCCTATTTTGTGGGTTCTCCCCCCCCCCCCCACTTCCTAAGAACAAAGTTGTGTTTCATGTCTCCACTTCAAAATGAAGACGGTGCCCATGGCAGTGGTGATAGTACTCCTGGGGTTCCCGGGATGGGCCCACGCAGCTGCGAGTGCAGGTAACAAGGCAGCACCCGCCCGTCCCATCCCCCAGGTGCACGTCAGATGAAGGCACAGACACACGAAGCGGCCCCATAGCTGGTGAGCCAGGGAGCCCTTTGCCAGAACGCCCGGTGGGGCTCTCGGATCCAGGCCCCAGAGCAGGAGAAGGCGCCCGCGTCTTCCACCGCAGCACACGCCACCCGCAGTCTGCAGAGCAGCAGAGCAGGTGTTCACTTTTCAGCCCGCTGGAGGCAGATACTGTCCGGTGCTTTGTCCCAGTGGAATAGGCACAGTCACAAAGAGATGCAGGAAAAGGTGGCCAGGCACGGGTGACATCAAGGGCCCCCAGACAGTTTCCCATCGCCATCAGATGCAGGTCAGACTTGTTTGGGCCTTCAGGGGCAATGCTCCGCTTCTCCATCTCTGACCATCGGCTGGTGTGCCCCGCTCTGTGGGCACGTCTAGGCCGTTCTCACAGTGGACTGTCCCTGCTCCAGGGCAGAACTCCCTGTGGGAGAGTGCACAGGAAACACGCTGGCTTCCACATTGTAGGCAGGTCTGTCTGTGACCCCGGGAACCCAGGCGTTCCCCTCAGACTCCCTCTCCCGGCCACCTTCTTCAGTTCTTTGCTCAGAGGGATTGGCGGCGGCTGCTCTTGTTTGTTGTAGCTGCGTGCTGAGTCAGTGCAGACGCGTGTTGACCCGGTACACAGCAGGCAGAAAGGCTGCCTGGCCTTCACCGCCCCCTCACACCCATTCCTATGCTTGAGCCCACCCCTGCAGCCCTGCGTAGTGACATGCTCAAATCCAGCAGGTCTTGCATCTTGGGGTGAAAGAGAGGGACACTCTAGATCAGGAGGGGGCGCTCATGTTTGCCCAGCAGAGTCGTCCTCGGCCCATCAGGAAACCAGGCTGGGAAAAGGGCTTCTCCTGTGGGCAACAGTTATTCCCCTGACCCCGTGGGTGACTTCTGCTGCCAAACAGCAAGTCCAGACGTGCCTGTGACCCAGTGGAGCTGCCTATCAGGCCCATGGAGATCCATAAAAATCTCCATGGCTTTCCATCTCAGCGGGGGAGGAGGCTGCTGTCAGTCCTTTGCAGCAACAGTAACCACAGAAGCACCTACAGTGGCCGATCTGCTTGGAGAGCATGCTCCACACGGCAGGAAACCTGAGCATTATCAGCGATGCCTCCCCCAACCTTGTCCACCATAATCCAGCCAACTGGGAAGTCAGTCGGATGGCTGGTGCTCTAGACCGTACCAGACCTGCCCACCTCTGTCTTTACAGCCCTCACCCGAGGCAACATGCTGTTCTTTCCAGGCCCCTCTGCCCCTGTGGGAGAGCACACTTCTCTCCATGGCACCCGGGGTGGTCCATATATTTATATGTTAAGTATTAGGGTAGCACTGTACTCAAGTACGCCCTCAATGCAGGAACACTTTGTTCTGATAACCTGTGCTTCCATGATGCTCATCTTCCTGACATGTTCGTGAAGATAAAATGGGTGCATAAGCAAACATGGGGAACAAAGCTGATGGTGCCCGGCTATCAAAAGATGTAGTATCTGGGGTCGTAAAGGCTTGAAGATAAACAAATGGTTATCGAACTTGAGGCAGCAAAGTCCACATGGAAGAAGCACACCAGTCTGTGTGATCTTGAAGTGTCAGTTGGGATCAGGTATCAAGCATCAAAGACCCAGAACAAAAAAATCATACCACTGTGAATGAGGGGGAGTGCATCGTGGAGACCCAAAGCCCATCTGTAGACTATTGGACATCCTCTTACAGAAGGGTCACAAGGAAGAGACAAGCCCGTCAGGGTGCAGTATAGCACCGATGAAACACAACTTTCCTCTAGTTCTCTAATGCTTCCCCCTCCACCCCCATAATCATGGCCCCAATTCTACCTTACAAATCTTGCTAAACCAGAGAATGTACATGGGTACAGATAAGATCTGGAAACGCAGGGGATCCGGGACAGATAAACCCCTCGGAACCAATAATGAGAGTAGCAATACCAGGAGGGTCGGGGGGGGGGGGAAGGGGGGGTGGACCCGATCACAATGATCATCATATAACCCCCTCCCAGTGGACCAGACAGCAGAAAAGTAGGTGAAGGGAGACAGTGGTCCGTGTAAAACATGGAAAAACAATGATAGTTTATAAATTATCTATAAAGGGTTCCTGAGAGAGGGAGAGGTAAGTCAGGCTCTGAAACCATGGCCCTTGCCCACTGTGTCCAGGTCTGGTTACCTGCTGCAAGGTGGACAGCTGGGAAATCTGTGAGGGACATGGGAGGAGACTTAGGCATGAGTGGGCAGCTGGTTTGCTTTTATGGGTGTTGCATTTGGAGAGACAAGACAGGCGTCTCGAAAGAAAGATGCAGAGGCAAGGAGGGAACCGAAAGCATGGGCATCATCTTGATTCTGGCTCCAAAGAGCTTTCCTTTAAGGGGTTCTTAAGAACAACGAACGTCTTTTTTCAATGATTTGAACTTGGTAAAAATTAATCTTCTCCGAACAACCGCTGGAGGCGAGCCCCTGGTGTCCACATACCGCAAGTGTGACCCAAGAGAAAACCCCCTGCCCTGAGTCCGCTCCGACACATAGCCACCCCCGTGGGTTTCCAAGGCAGTAAGACCTTATGGGAGCAGAGCCTCACCTTTCTCCTGCCATCCCGCCCTGCAGTGAGCCACCCAGTGCTCACCACGCAGCTCCACCAGGCCCAATACGCAGGCATAGAAATACTACGTTCGCCTTCCCTCAGCCCAAATTCGAAACCCCACTCTGTGCCCTCGGCTCCGTTCCTGCGCACGGGGACTCTGGGGCGGTGCAGAGCTGCCCGGTTGGTTCTGAGGCTGTGAGTCTTTCCCCTGAAGAGCAGCAGGCAGATTCAAACTGCTGACCTTGTGGTTAGCTGCCCAGCTACCACCCGGAGCCTGCTCAACAGTGAGCGTCGAAATTGTGGAACTGTGAGGCCTGCTCTGCACTGAAGATCCCCAAATCGGCACCAACAACCTCCCAAACTTTCCTTCTGGCAGTCTGCTGGGTCATTTGTGCCAATTGATAAGTGATTTAAATCATTTCAGTTCCAGAGCTCCTTGATTTCTCTCTCTCTCTCTCTCTCTCTCTCTCTCTCTCTCTCTTGTTGTCCATTCATTCATTCATTTATTTGCCACTTTGGGGATTTGTCTCTAGGCATCCTAAAAGCGCCCACGGGTTGGTTTCCTGGAAGTGGTGGCATTTGACTAGTGGGACTGGCATATCAGAAGCATGTTTCATCTGTTTGCACACCTGTCCTGTCAAAGCAGGAAGTGGGCAGGCTCACCAAGCGGGGAGAAAGCCTCCTTTGATGGGCAGAAGTATCGCGGCGTGACTCTGGACGCCCGCGGCGAGCGGCGATGGGCTCGAGGTCCCGTATCCCTTTTCACATAGATACAGCCCATGAAGAGGGCCCCAGAGCTGCGAACAACACGGTGATGGCTTCCTCGCACCGTCTCCCAAGGAAGCCCTTTTGGAAGTTTAGCCCATTCAATCCATTCAAATGGAAGTCACTTTTGGAGCCAACTTTTGAAATGAAAATAGAATGGGCAAAGAAGAGCCAGGAAGGCCATCTTATTCTGTCCTGTGACGAACATCAGGTAAGACAGAGTGTCTCAGTCATCGCTTTGGGGTGGTGTAAGACCTCTTGGAGGCTTGATCGTCAAGAGAAGCCTTGGAATTGTTACCAGGAAGGAAAAGGCAATCACAGAAGGGACCAAAAACACCTTCAAAGCTTAAAAACTAGCCCAGAGTAAAAAGCCACCCAGCGGGCCGCTGCGGGGAGAGTGCCCATCGCCAGAGCTCCATTGGGTAGAAGAGGGGTGCAGTGCGCAGGAGGACAGGAGACCCAGCAGAATCACCCGAAAGAAAACAAAAGCTCGGTGCATGTCATTCCTGTGTGGCGAGGGACGGCAAAGGACCAGCGAGAAAGGATGTTCGGAGAGGGGAACCTGGATCACCAGGCTCAGATCACCCTCAGGGGGACAAGGACATCATCTGGGACAAGTAGCGGCTCCCAAAATGGAAGGACTACTTGGCTGAGAGCAGTATGGTCACCACTCCGAGCCTGGCCACCCCTGATGATGTTTCTCTTAACAAAGGGCCGCCCGTGCTGTGGCCGTCACCGCCCCTCTAACTTCCTCAACCTGCCAGCGAGCCAGCTCTGACCCACAGCAAGCCCACAGGACAAGGGAGGCCCACCCCTGTCGGTTTCTCGACTCTTTTCAGAAGGTGAAACACCCCATCTCTGTCCCTCAGAGCTACTGGTGGTTTTGAGTTGTCCGACCCCTGAGAGGGCTCCCCGGGGGCCACAGGCTGGAGGCCCAGGCCATGCTCTGCCCCCAGAGCGCCCCCACCCCAGGTTCTCCACCCACAGCCCGGTTTGTCCTGGTGTCCCCTTCTCTCCTGGTCTTTGAGAAGAGACCCTCTGGGCTCCATAGCCCCAGCCCCTCCTTTACCTTCTCACACTTGGTTTCCTTCCATGCAGCCTCTCATCCAGCGCCCGCCACTTCTGGGAACAGAAGGGCTTTTGCGGATAACTGGTCCAAACACAGCTCCCCAATAGTGCTCAGAAAATAGTCGCACGTGGGAGGACGTGCCAAAGAATGATGGCAGGATGAAATCCCCCCCCCTTTTTTTTTTTTTTTTGGTCTGTCTCGCTGACTTCTCTTGACTCAAGGAAATTGCCCAAGAAGTGCCTCTTCTCCCCCAGAACACGCCCAGAGTGTCGCGTCCGAGGCCAAAGCTGGTCTCCACAAGTGTTTACCACCAGAAGACAGTTTCTCCTAAAGTGTTTGGGAGTGGGAAGAGAGAAGGAACTGGAAGTTCAAGGTTTCTGGGAGCATCTCAAGAGGCCCTACAGACTTTGCTTCCCTGGGGCAGCAGGGCTGCCCACTGTGACCGTTACTGGGGCAACCCCACCTGGGAGAGCAAGCATCCCCCGCTGAAGCATGACGGCGCCACCTGCTGGCCGCATGGCCTCGCTCCCTCAGCCTGTGGCTCTGGCTCTGAGGTGGCCTTTAAGGAGCAAGAAAGATGAGGCCTTCTGCTTCCGTAAAGAGGTACCGTCTCGGAAGCCCACGGGCACTTCTGCCCCGCCGTGCTCGGTCAGCGTTGACTTGGTGGCCGTGAGGTTGGGTTTGGCAGCGTGGCTGCATGTTGGGCTGATTACCGCCGCCGGGTCAGCGGTTCCAAACCACCAGCTGCTGCACAGGAGGCAGGCAAGACCCACCGTCTTGGAAACCCACAGGGGCCGTTCAACCCTGCCCTGCAGGGTGACCGCGAGTCAGAATCGACTTGCTGGCATTGGGTTTGCACTGAGGGTTGGTTTTTTATTTTATGGCATTTGAAGGGTTATTTTTTTTTTAATGGTGTCTGTCACTGCGATCACACGTGAACCCAGGGCTTGCCAGGTCCTGCTTATCGTAAAGCCACCTCGTTGGAAGTGGGCTAGTTCTTCCAACTGTAGAAGATGGCTTGCTCGTCCCTGTGCTGCAGGATTGTAAAAAGGGAGGTGGGCTTTGGGGACGCTGCCCCTGCAGAGGAGAGGGAAGGCTCTTTACACAGAGAACACGCTTCCACACACGTCCCCTTCCACCCCCCCACCCCCCACCTCGTGGCTCCCCAGTGGGTCCATCTCTGTACTCAGGGGTGTCTTTAAATTGAGGAGCCCTCCTTCTCCCGCCCACTGGTCTTTAGATCGAAAGCCTCTGTCGCCGGCCCGGCCCTCTTGTCTGCAGGGCCCCGGGTGCCATCCGCCTGAACTCCGACAGGAAAGAAGCGCCTGCTTTCCCCATCCACGTGGGAAAGTCCGTCTCGATAACTCGGAAGGCCAGGTTGGAACGTGAATGTCTCAGGATTCTCCCATCTCCATCCTGGAAAATGACGCTCGAGGGGCAGAGCCAGCTTCTACCCCTGCCCACCCCCCCCCACCCCCCTCAACAGCAACCACCCAGCTCCCATCGCTGCACTCTGTCCCCCATCACAGAGGCCTCCTGTGCATGACCAGTGTCCTCGTGAGTCGCCAGCCTCCAGGTTGTGCCCTGACAGCTGTTTCCCTCTCCGCTGTCCCCTGTCCCTCTCGGTCTTACGCTGTGCCAGGGGAGAAAGACGGGGCTCTAAACTCAATGCACAAAGTTACAGTCTCGCACAGGGCAGCCCGTCTCTGCCTCACAGGGTGGCTATGAGAGTCGGTCGTTGGAATGACAAAAGCCTCAAACAAAGGCCAGGGGAAGAATGCAGCGATGAGTCCGGGGAGACCAGCAGCCCGCCTGCCACTCTGGGATGCTGGGTCCTGGGACCAGCGAAGCCCCTTGAAGGATCCCCGAGGTTCCCAAAGCCAGGTGTAAACAGACACACGCATCCAGCGCTCAGAGCAACACGAGCAGCAAAACAGAATTGGGGGAAAATGAGTCAACCAGGAAAGAAAGGGAAGAAGCCCAAACCCCCTGGGCTCTAACTAGTCATCGTCGGGCTTGACCTGGAGCTTGGCCCGGGAGAACAAACAGAGTCTCTACAAAGGGCCTCCGAGAGGGTGTCCGGGAGGAAGCCTTGTCCCTCTTGGCGTGGATTTGACTCTCTGCGTATCTCAAAGGCCCCTTGCCAACCACAGGGCTTTTGCTTGTGTGTTTGTTTCGCTTTATGCGTTGTGTGGTTGCTGAGAAAGTCCACAGCAAAAGAAATACCAGCTCCACATGGCCCACCGAGCGACACTGGCGATAGTCTCGGACGCGTGCAGCCTCCCCACCCTCCTTCCCGGAGCTGCCCCTCCATGAGCATGCCCTCCCTGCCCCCCTGGAGGCCCTGTCCAGGATGCCAGTGCCGTTGTCAGTGTGAGCCCAGACATCTGGATCCCGAAGGAGGACACGGTACAAAGTTCTTGACTAGTTAAGGGCAACCGTTATTTAGTGGTTTGGGTTGGCGTTTTTGTTTTTGTTTTTAATCATTTTATTGGAGTCTCTCACAGTTCTTATCGCAATCCCTACATCCATCCATTGTCTCAGGCACTTTCGTACCTATGCTGCCATCATCCTTCTCAAAATAATTTCTTCCTACTTGTGCCCTTGGTATCAGCTTTTTAAGATGACTCTGGAAGATGTTTGGGGCTGAAGGTTTATAGATTCTCTCAGGGCAGTAGTTTGGGGGATTCAGCTACCCTCCTCGTCTCCAGGAAGTCTAGCGCCCGTATGAATTTGAACTTCTGCTCAGCAGCTTTCCCTGTTTGACGTGGACTCTTCTGCCTGGTGCACTTGTTGAGTGACCGTAAGCAGGCACCGCCTCATTCTTCTGGCCTCATGATGAGGGAGGCACTTGCTCACGGAGGCCAGTTGTCTCGAGTTCCATGTCCTGCACCTTCTCATGTCTCTTACCATGTCTGCCTCCCTGTCTGTGTGGAATACATACATGCTCGGGCGTACATGAGTGTGTGCGTGTTCACACACGCACTAGCTCACCCTCTTGGGTTCTTAAGCGGCAGGCCAGGATATCTGGTTTCAAGTGGACTGCCACCCCGCTTCCCGTACGACGTTGGACACATCCACTCCTGGGTGTCCAGAGCTGCACACTGAAAGCAGGGCTGCCCTTCCAGATTCTGATGAGCTACCGCCTAGGTAGGGAAGGGAAGAAGCAAAGTCTTCTCTTCGGGCAGTATTTGGGACAACTTGACTCCATCTCAGAATGGGAAGGCCCCCGGGCCCGCAGGCCGTTGGATGGCAAAGCAAAGCTGGTGTGATGGGTTGTGCCTGGTGCTCTGAGAACAGTGGGCGTGCTCCTGGCCCGAGAAGCTGGGCAGGGGGCCGAGGTAGGGGCCTCCGGAGAGCCTTCCACGGGAATGGATAGTAGGAAGAGGGTGGACTAGAGAGAGCATGGTGTTTGAAAGACAGCCTGCTGTGTAGGGTGTGTGTGTGGTAAGCCTCAGGTGAGCAGGGGCCGCCTCCCGTGTCATAAGCCTCGGGAGAGCCGGCAGCGTGATCTTTGAACAGTAACTCAGCGCCATGAGTTATCATTATCGTCATCACGTCCCTTCTTTCTTGCAAGCGTCTGGTTTGTTTCTAAAACCTTTTTCTTTTCTTTGTCCCTTTGCATCTAAATCTGGCTTCTGATTGGGGCTGGCCTTGTCACCTGTCCCCCTCCCTGGTACCTCCTTCCCTGTCCTTGTGTTCAGCCTCCCTGGCACCAGCCGTCGGTCTCCTGCATTTGGACCTGCTGCCCCTGGATGTCTCCATCGTCGCCCGAAACCCAGAACCTTCCAGAGGGAGTCATAGGTCAGACAAGATAGCGGATAGCTTGGTGGGAGGGTGGTGGGTGGAAGGTGACAGGTACATGACAGGTAGGTAGGTAGGTGGATGATGGCAGGTGGTAGGTATGTGATAAATGATAGATGATAGGTGGGTAGATAGATGGGAGGTAGGTGCATGGATGGATCAATAATAGGTGGGTGGATGAGTGGGTGATAGGTACATGATAGGTGGTAGGTGGGTGGATATATGGTTGGTAGGTGGATGGGTGGTAGGTGGTGATATGTGGTAGATGGTAGATAGGTGAATGGATGGATTGATGGTAGGTGGGTGGATGGATGGATGGATGGATGGATGGATGGATGGTAGGTGGTAGACAGGTGGTAGGTGCATGAATGAATGGACTGATAATAGGTAGCTGGGTAGATAACGTGGGTGGATGGATGGATGGATGGACGAGTGATACGGAGGGAGGGAGGATGTCAGAAAGAGTACAATTGGCTGCCGTCACTTCGAGTCCAGCTCCTGGCGACTTTGAGTAGCGCACACTGACCACCGAGCTTCACCTGCTCCCTCCCGTGTGGCCCACCTTTGTGCCTGGTATGCCTTTCCCGGTGAGTGCCTGCTCCTCTCAAGGAGAGTTCCTCTCCCCCGGGAGCCCCTTCTCAGTGGCCCTCCTCTTCACCACACCTGCTGTCCTCACCCAGCAGCTGACCCCTGGAGACATGTCCAGAGCAATCACAGCAGGGCGCCTCTGGGGGCCCCGGGCTTTTTCAGGGGCTGATTTGGGGAACTAGATCCCCAACACTTCTGCCCAGTCTGACTTAGTCTGCCCAGCCTGGATGACTCTGCTGCTCTTTGGCACCCAGGGGACTAAGCTTCCAGCATCATAACTTTTAAAATCATTTTACTGGGGATTCCTGCTCTTACCCCAATCCACCCATCCATTGGTCGAGCGCATTTGTACATATGTCGCCATCATTCCTTGAACCCTTGGTATCATTCCCCACCCTCCCAATTTTTTTTTTCTAACCTCACTGCCATCAGGTTAATCCCAACTCATTGTGACTTTATAAGACCCCTAGGGCACAGCTGCCCCTGCAAGGCCCCACGACTGTTAACTCTTACAGCAGTAGGAAGCCTCGCCCTTCTCCCCCAGAGCAGCTGGCGACTTTGAAGTGCTGACCTTGCAGGTCACAGCCCAGCGCACAGCCGCCATGCCAGGCAAACCACCGCAGTGCCACATGCTGACAGACAGGGCGGGGCCAGGGCTCAATTTCCCAGACTGCCCCATTTTCCTGACAAACCGCCATAGACAGCGTAAGCCAATTCACCTTCCGTTCTGTTCGATGTCTGGGGGTGTTTGCAGCATCGGGCAGCTCTAGAAGTTGATCGTCGACGGCCAATCCCAGAGAGCCACGGCGAAACTCAAACAAGCCCGCTGCCCTGGAGTCAGTGCTGGTGGTGCAGCGCGTTAGGCAAGGGGCAGCGGCTAACACCAGGTCGGCCCTTTGGAAACCTCAGCAGCCCCTCGGGAGAAAGGAGGCTTCCGCTCCCCTCACGAGTCCCATCCTGGGGAACCCACAGGGCACTTCTTCTGGTCCTTTGGGTGGCCCTGAGTGCAGAGCACTGGGCCCTGGAAGAAATGCACCGCTCCTATGGGCACGGGCTGTGAGGGGCAGGGCTTGTGCAGGCGAAGAAAACTAAAAGCTTGTGCGTGTGTGCGTGCGTGTGACATCACAGACACACCTTGTAGTTGAAAGCATTGTGTGTGTGTGTGCTAGCACGCGTGTGTGTGACATCAGGGACACACCTCGTAGTTGACAGCAGCACTCCTGCTGGGCACTCTTCCTCAGCAGCCTTCCCGGTGGACCTATGTCGGGGATGTCCACCCGGCTTTTTGAAGGCTGTGGGTCAGCGGGTCAGACTCCCTGAGCCTGAGCGTCATCCTGAATCCTCAACTTACCATTTAGAGTCGTGGTCGTCAACCTTCCCCATGCCGCAACCCTTTCATAACTCCCTCCCCATCCCCCCATAAAGCTATTTCCGTGGCTATTTCATCCCTGTCATTCTGCTGCAGTCATGAATCAGGCGACCCCAGGTGGAGAGCCACTGCTGCTGAGTGTCCTCTTCCTCCGTGACCCACGGAGCTCCGTCACTCCTGCGGTTGGTTGGGGTTTGTGTCGACCAACCTGTTTTGTCCACCAGAAGACGCCCACCAGGCGTTTTCTGTCTGTGGGATTAGAAGACCCTGCTGAGCCACCAGGAGGAGAGACGGCCCCGCCCAGAGGCTCCTCACTGCACCCCCCCGCTTGCACTGGACATGCTCAGGGCCGTTTCGATGCAGAGGGGACCCTCCCCCACACACAGCAGTCTCCAAGCAAAGATGGCCATGACAGGCAGCCCCTGCAGCACGGCCACCCTCTCGAAGCCTTTAAACGTGGCCAACACCCAACACCCACGTTTCTCACATAAGGGGCCTCCCTCCAATCAGGTTCGGGGGCCAGACCTGGGGAATGGGATGGGGCAGCCTGTCCCACTGGCCCGACCTAATGCCATCCCACCAGCCATTGGGTGTGGGCCAGCCCCGGCCTAGCACGCCCGGTGGGAATCACGAAAGGCAAAGCGAGCGAGGGGTTCATCCCTCCCCTGGGACCAACAAAATTGGGGGATCACTTGAGCGGTCCAGATGCCACGGGTGTGATGGGAGAAGGACGCAACCCTGGCATCCCAAGATCCAAGGCACGTGGGTCCGTCCACCGCTTCACAGAGCCCTCGCCTGGTCGCCGGCCATCCAGGCCTCCTGCCCGCCAGTCACTGCCATCCCTACACCTGTGTTTGTTTGTCTTGCAGTTTGGCGATCTAAATGCCGTGTCGCCTGGAAATCTGGATAAAGGTAAGCAGCCCCAAACCACGTCCCCGGGCGAGCCTTGTCGGTTGTCACTGGGTCCCTCTGGGAGCAGAGGGGTGGCCGTCCACATGAGGGTGAAGGCTGCGTCTCTGGGACCCTCTTGGTGTAGAGACCCAAGTGCTAGTTGGGTTTCAGACTCTCGAAAGCTTATCCAAACCTCCTGAGAAACCAGTGCTGGCTGTGGCCGGTATCTCAGAAGGGAGGCACCCTGCCTCCTATTGACCCTGCCACCTATTGTCCCCATACGTCCGGGGCCCCCACTACAGTTGTCCTGCACCCATGAGTCTCCTTTAAAGCTAATGCCATCCCAAAGTCTTCTGGAAACCAAACCGTCTGAGCTGAGCAGTCCTGGAGCACTTGGGTGGGGCCAGGGGATGTCTGCTGTCCATGGACACAGCCACCAGCAAAGGTCAGGCAGCTGCTGCACTCTGTTAGCCTCTCCAGCATGTGTCTGGGGAAGTCCCTGGCCTTCAGCGCCAGGCCAGGGAAGCGCAGGGTTCCAGGGGAAAGGAGGTTGGGGTTTCAGCAGCAAAACGGATTTGACGTTACACTAAGAAACCCCCCTGAACAAAGTGCCAGGGCCGTTAAGAACACAACTGAAAAACCCTCAGACTCCAACGAGCAAACGCCACCATGTCTGTAGATCTGTTTTATAGAAACGTGGTGAGTGGGAGGGTGGGGGTGGCATTTGAGGCTGTAAGAAATGTTTCAGACCACCCAGTTCCAACAGCAGACAGGGACAAAACACAGCCAGTCTGGACAGACTGACACTGACTACCTTTCCTGAATGGAGCCAGTTGGTAAATGGAGGCAGGAGGCAGGCAGAGAGGCATATTCCCCAGCACCCCATGTCCTAGCACCTTCCATGTTGGGCTGAGCACCCAAACACTGGCAAACAGCCTGTGCAAGTGGGCATGGCTCCCTCGCAGAACCCGCCCCAGCCCATGGGTTCTCTCCGTCCTCAGTAATGCGCAGGCACGCACCAGGGGAAACAGTAGAGCAATGGTCGGGAGGGGCCACGCCCTATAAACCCCTGCCAGTTCCAACTCACAGGGACCCAGCTGAACAGATGAGGACTGCCCCCACGGGGTTGCCAAAGCTGTCACTATGGGCCTGTGTCGATTCGGTGAGAGATTTTTATGGGAACCAACTGCCAATTACTTCTCCTGAGAAGCGGCTGCTAGGCCGTTAGCTTGGAACTGCCAGTTTCGGCTAGCGGCCAATGCTAACCACTGCAGCACCAGAGATCTGTTTCCTATGCTGTGCAGCAGTGTTTTCCATGAGGCACTGCACCGACCATGTTTATTCAAACCTGTAGGGCAGGCGGCAGGCTGGAGGCCTCTGCTGGCTCATGGGGCTGAGGAATAGCAAACCTCAAGTCTGCAAGGCAGGTGGCCAGAGGCTTCTACTGGTTCCATCCCTAGAGCCGGAGGCCAGACGCTAAGAAGGGTACATCTGTTTGTACCCTGGCCACTTCCAGTTAGCTGGCTGTCCGCCTGAACTCACACAACAAGAGGCGATGCCCAGTGTGGACCAAGCCCCTGGGCTTCATAGCCCAACCAGGTGGGCATGTACCTGCTCACATGACAGAGAAGTGCAACCGGCTGGTCACAGCCCTGAGGGTTTGGCGTTGAGGGTGTGCTAGGCATTTCTTGCTTGTTGGCTCACTTAGATGTAAAAGGAGGTGGAAACAGATTAAAACCAAAAAGTCGTCATTCGTGTGCGCAGAAGCCCGGCCCGGGGTACCGCCTCCCCGGCCCACCCCCAGCCCGCAGCTGCATGCTGTCCCCATGCTGGGTCCTCATCGGGATCCACCCCAGAAGCCACGCGCTGGCTGCATGCAGTGGGTGGAGCACGTCTCCCTGCAGCCCAGTGGCACATCCTGGACAGCAGTCTCTTGCTGGCCTCTGATCACACGTGTCCTCCCTCAGGGGCACGGCCCCCACCCCGAAGACCCGCCCCCTCCCCAGTTTTCTGTGGGACCATCTTTTACACCAGTGGATGACGGGAGCAGGGAAGGCAGCAATCCAAGTCTGTGGCAGGCAGGCCCTGTAGGCAGCAAGGCCCCGCTGTGGCCTCGCCCCGAGTGGTAGAACCAGACTGACTCCAGGTGGCTCAGGCCTGGAGAGGTGCAGCAATGAGAATGGGGGGCCCCAGGAGAGCTGGTTGCTTGTGCAGCAGATGCGGCCTGCCAGAGAACTCGGCACTCTAGCAATTGGGATAAGAGACTCCGCACCGACGGGTGAAGATCTCCTGGGCATAGCTCCTTAGTTAATGCTGTTCAGGGAGGGCCCCTCATGGATTTCTGGCTCATAGAGACCCCATGGGACCAAGGGGAGCTGCCCCCGCCATCATCTTTTCAGCCAGAAGTCTCCAGGCCTTTCTTCTGTGGAGCCGCTCAGGCCCGTCCAGTCATTGATGACACGCCCCCAGCCTTTGACCAGACCTTCAGGCTTTCTCTTTCTCTCTCTCTCTCTCTCTCTCTCTCTCTCTCCCCCTCTCCCCCTCCCTCCCTCTCTCTACACACACACACACACACACACACACACACACACACACACTGGGAGACTGAATGGTATTCCCTGATAATGGCATCTTAGTTACTATGGAATATGTATTACTGTCGGGGCATCAATTTCCAGAAATGAAACCCAGCTGTTAAGTGTGAGGCCTAATGTGCTGGGGCTGGGTTTCTTTGTGCCTGGCTAATCTGCTGCCTCTTGCCACCCAGCTCCTCCCCGTCCTTTGAAACGAACAGCCAGGGCGACTCTGAGCCAGTGGACTCTGGGCTAACGCATCGCCGTGCACCCAGAGGGCTGAGCAGCAGTCGCAGCGGACAGGGGCAGGTGATTGTGTGAATCATCTCTGCCCATCGAGTCCCTCCTAGCTCTTGGCAAGAGCCTTGCAGGAAAGGGTATCCAAGACAGTAGCTGTTCACAGGAGTAGAAAGCCTCATCTTTCTCCCTCAAAGGGACTGGTGGTTTCAAACTGCAGACGCTGTGGTTAGCAGCCCAGTCCTCCAGCAGGGCTCCTACTGCCACGGGAGCACAGATGAGACAGTGATCCACTGTAGGCCTTTTTGAAGGAGTCTGTGATCCTTTCAAGTTTCCATGTCAATATTTTTTTAAAAAAAAAAAGAAAGAAAAAAGCTCACCGCCAGCAAGTGCATTCTGACTCAGCAACCCGCCGCCAGTCAGTCAAATGCAGAAAGCTCTCTGCATGCCTGGAAGGGAGGAGCCTGGTGGCACAAGGGTTTAACGCTCGGCAGCTGACCAAAAACACAGCGGCATCCCAGGGAGAAAGGCCTGGCCGGCTGCTTTCATAGAGATGGCGGGCCAGAGCGCCTCACACGGGATCTCTGTGAGGCAGAATGGAGACAGGACGCCCAGCACCAAGAAATCTTCCGAGGCCTGTCGGTTGAGAAGCCTCCCTGGCAGGCGGGTGGCCACCCTGGGAGGGGAGGGTGTCTGAGACCCTCGGGAGTGGATCTTCCTCGGGCTGCCTGCCCCTGAGAGAGTCCCCCTTAAAGTCCGCCCCCCCTGTTTGTCTGTGCAGATGAAGGCAGCGAGGTGGAGAGCGAGGTGGACGAAGAGTTGGACGACCCCTCAGAGCCCCAAGCCAAAAGAGAGAAGACCGAGCTGACCCCGGCCTTCTCAGTGGGCTGCCTGCAGCCCGTGCTGGAGAGCAGCGTGCAGCCCAGCCTCCTGAGCCCCCTGCACAGCGAGCACGTGGTCACCAGCACCCAGACCATCCGGCAGTGCAGCGCCACGGGCAACACTTACACCGCCGTCTAACCGCGCCAGCCGGAGGTGGACGCGAGGCAAACCCTGTCTGTGTGGGACTTGACCGACTGGGGAGTTGTGGAATGGAATGGGTGTCTGTATTTTGCCAGGTCTCTCTCTCTCTCTCTCTCTCTCTCTCTCTCTCTCTCTCTCTCTTAAATGTAAACACATTATTTGCCTCTTAATAATAAGGGTTGGGTTTTTTGGTTTGGCTTGGTGTTCTAGCTGGCTTTTCCTTTTCTTTTTTTTTTGGTGGCTTTATTTTTTCTTCTCTTAGTTTCCAAGTGTCTGGAAGGATTTTTTGCAACCCTTAGTGTCTACCTTTTGTTTTGTTTTGTTTTTTGCTTTTGTTTGCTCTATCTTGGTTTCGTTTTGCTTCGCATTAAAACCGCAATTTCCCCTTCCTGTAGCTGAAACGGTTTTCCTTGGTGACTGTTCATGGTGGCGTGCGACCCCCCCGTGTTAAGTTCCTAATGAGATGCACTTCTGTGAGGCGCCGGGACCCGCATGACTTTTTGCTTTACACTGGAGGCATGCCCGTGCAGCAGCTGCAGGTGCAGCGGCCCCCCCCTGTCCCGGGACACACCCGGAAGACACTACTTTTGCTGACACTTTGAAGGGCGGAGGGAAGAAGACGCAGCGCAGTCATGGCACAGCGCTGGAGGGCCGCCCGGAAGGCAGCCCGGCCTGCTCCTCTCTGCTCAGAGGAGGTGGCGCCCTTCGGGGCCCTACCCCCTAGTCACATCAGGCTCATCATGCCAGCTTCCGTTAGACCTCGCACCTGGACCTCAGCGTGCAGCCCCACCCCTCTGTGTGATGACTACTGACTGTGTGTTTGGGACCAGATGCTTTCTGCTGGGAAGTGGGAGGGGGAGCTCCAAGACGGAGACACTGAAGCTGAGAAAGACATGACTTGACTTTCCTGTTTTCGTTTCCTTGTATTGAGTGTACGAGCTACTTAGTGCAGAGCTGGACATACAGGAAACCATTCCAATTCGGATGACCTGCTCCCATCCCAGGTCTTTTTGTGGTGGTTGTTTATGTTCTTTCCTTGTTTTTGTTTGGTTTTGTGTTTGGTTGCTTTTTGTTTCGGTCCCCCTCCCCTTCCTAATAGTAGTTCGATATGCTGCTATTATAAGATGAAAATGTATCGGGTGCAAGGACTCTAGCAAACTGCACATGGCGATTTCATTCCACGCGATTTCCTGATTCCTGGAGTGTGTGGGAGTCCCCCGCAGAGCCGAAGGTGCTGTCCGCGGCTCGCCCGGGGTGGCAGAGGGTGGCCGGGGGCAGGCTGGGTGGACACTGCCGGTGAAGAAGGCGCATCAGGGATCATCGTACCTCGGCTGTTACATGGTGCCTTAAAACAGAACTGAAGCTAAGGGTTAGTAAGGTTTCTTTTATCCCTCGGAAGGATGCCCTTCGATCCCTTTGAAGGAAGGTGTACCTGTCCCTTGGTGATTCCCCGGGGGGAGGCAGGTCAACGTGTTCTTCCATGGAACACTGGGGGGTGAGGGTGGGGGTGGGAGGGGCTGACCAGACCGGACAAGAACTTCCCGTTGTTTCTTTGGAGGGACCGCCGACCTACGTTATTGTGTTCTCCAAGCGGTACATGACTTGGTTAGCAGGGGAGAGCGGGCTGGTGGTTCCGCCCACTCGCCCCGCCACGTGCCACGGGGCCTCTGCCCAAGGCCAGGCTCCCCTGGCTTATCGTTCCCGAAGGTTCACAACTTGAGCAGGAACTCGCTTGCGTGCGTCCTCTCCCGTCTGAGCGTTTCGTGTGTGCGTCCAGGTGTCTTGTCTGTCCGTGCATGCGCACGCCTGCATCCTGCCGGTACGCGGGGCGGGTTGTGGGCCACGAAGTCAGAAGGTGAGACTCGGGGCCCCTCCCCGGGGGAGCGCCAGGGTGCAGAGAGCTGGGCGGAGGGGGGGGGGGTCGCTTGAGCACAGGGCTTTTCCCATGGACTTTCCGAAGCCCGCGTCACACGCATCCCGCTTTACTTTACAGGAGAAACCAAGATTCTTTTAAGCACTCAATTATTTGGGGGTGGCGGTGGGGTGCACATCTGCTGATTTAAACCATTGCTTAAAATAATAATAATCAGCAAAAACAGATAAAAGCCAAAAATAATGTTGCAAGAGGGAAAGCACAACGCGATTGAGAGATTCTTGGAAAGGCCTCAGCTGACTCCAGATGCTTTTGTTCTCCCCGGTTTTCTCGGGCCAGGGGTGGGGGCTCCTGGCCAGCCTGCAGGATTAAAATATACCAAATGGCTTCCGGGGGAGCAGGCAGCATGCCCCGGCCCCCAGCGAGGGTCCCAAGAAGACCCTAAGTCTCCTCGAGGCCCGTTTCTTGGCACCCACCCGCCTTTTGTGTTCGACAACTCACACCTCTGAGGGTTCCTCTACTAGCACCCCCTCAATGGCACACCCTCCGCAGTTCATGCCCCTCCTTCCCACCTCCCTGCAAAGGCCAGGGCTTTGCGCCATCCGCCATCCGTAGAAGATGAAGAAAGAAAGCCTCGTTAAGCTGCAAAGGCCGCCTGAGCTGCGGCTTCGCTGTGCGTTAGCCTATGTTTACAGACAAAATTACAGACAACCAAACGGGAAACACACTCTTTGTTTCCATTCTCCTTCCTGAATTGTTTGGGTCTTGATTTCCTTTTTTTGAGGGGTGGTGGTCCTTATTTTGTTTATGTTTTTTTAAACTTCCTGTCTCAACCCATCCCCCAGGGACTTTCCTGTACCTGTCTTGGACCGAATGTATTTATCATCTTGCTTCAGAGTCCGGCTTTCCATGTGGTCACCAGGGCTCGTTTCTCTCATCTTGACGTCCGGTACACCCGTATTGGTAGAAAGCTCTAGAAGTCATGGGCAGCTTTTTAGATGGATGGATGCGTGCTAAGAGACTGGGACCTGCTAGGATCGCACCTTTCCTCCTGATGGTTCCGTGGTCGGTTGTAAAATAGAACCGCTCGGAAAAAAGACACGTCGCTGAATTTCAACGGGCCTGGGTGCAAGCACTCCCCCGCCTCCCCTCTGAACACGGCTGGGCACGTCCCGGCTTTGTGGAATCGTGCTAGCCAGGGTGCTGAACGGCGCACGTGGGCGCGCACGCGCTCCAGCCAGTCCCTGCCCTGACTGGGGAAACGTTTGAAAGCGGAGACCCCGCAACGTCGACACGTGACCATACCTACCCCGGCAGCGCCACCGACCGTCCAGCACCCATTGCCACCCTTCATGACTTCTAAAGATATCGTTAGACACACAACTGTTCTCGGAGGAGGCTAGTGGCCTGTGACTGCGCCCTCACTTCAAGAAGGGCCGCTTCCTGCTCCCTGCCCTGGTTGCCAAACGCATGTCAGGGCACGCTCTAGCTAGACCAGGCGCTTCCCTGTGGGCATGGAGGAGCAGACGTCTTCTGAATGAAGACTGGCTCCGTTCACATTTCAGATTGGGCACCACAGGCTGGCTTCCCGGAAGCTCTGAGACTCGGACCAAAACAGGTTGCCTTCCTGAACCCGTGAAGGATAGGATGACTCCAAGGAGGGACGTTCCCCATCAGAACACAGGTCCCAAGTGGCAAATCTTTCTCTGGGTGTCAAATTGCTCATCCACGTGTCAGGATTTTTCACCCACCCTGTGGGGACCGACTGTAAGCCTCCTTTGCCTTCTCAGAAGCGCACGCTGACCCCTTTTGCTCCTGGCTTTTCGTGTTTCTGCAGTGTGGCCAGGTCTGCAGCCCCTCTCCCCCATGGTGGGCCTTCAAAGCAAGTGTGCCGTTCTCGAAGACAGTCTGTCTTCACCCCTGCTGTGGGCCACTTTGACTGTCTGGGGTCTGTGGCAGAGGAAAGAGCAGCGTGCAGGCTTATTGGACGCTCCCTCAATCTGTCTGTCCGTCAGGAACCAGGGTAGTCTGGGCGTCACCGGGAACCTCTTCACTAGAGCATGTGCTTCTAGAAGATCGGAAGGCCTTTTCATTTTGCTTTGTTTTTTTTTTCCCCAGATGTTCACAAAGCCTTCGCAGGATATAACAGACGTCTAAAATCATGCCGTACTTGGCGTAAAAGGGATTTGGTTTTTCTCTTTCTCTTTTTAAAAAAGCATGTGTCACTGTGATGTGGGCCCTACCCATGCGGACACAAATAGGAAGCTGGTTTCAGGTGTCACCTCGGGATGCTCCTGGAGGCGGTGTGGCCAGATGGTACACTTCCCTTTGGTAGACCCACCCCCAGGCCCTTGCTGGCTTCTCAGTGAGGAGAGAACAGCGGTCTAGACATCGGAACCAGAGCTCTGAGCATCCCCGTCGATCCCCCCTGGGTCCCCAGGCAACACAGCACTGGGGAGATGTCACAACAAACCAGTGAGCGGGACCCTCGAGCTTCTGCAACGTCGGTGATGTGAAGAAAGCTGGAGTCTCCCCATGGTTAGCGTGGTAGGGAGCCCCTTGCGGAGGTATTCCCGCCGTGGAGGGAACCTCGGGATAGCATAGGAGACACAATTGGGGACAGAAGCCTTTCAGACCATTTATCTAGACTAGACCGGTAAGATCATATCCTCTATAGCCAAATGCCTAAGGTTGCCGGTTTTTGTTTTTAAACGGGGGTATGAAGAGATAGTGTTCCCATGCAGAACACTGGACATTTTATATACACGACTCGTTTACCTTTCCTTGAGAGGGCTTGATAGATTTATTCCCAAATAGCCACTGCCACCCAAGTAAGTGTACTGTTTACAGAAAAACGAAAACACAAAAACAAAATCCCGACTTTTCTAGCACCCCTTCCCCCACCTCCTCCACCCCTCACCCCCACAATGCTCTAGGGGAAAGCAAAAGAAAGATGCCAGCCTGGGGCCTGTCAAGCTCAGTCGTTGCCACTGCGGCCTGCCCAGGGACAGCACCTAGGTTGCATCTGAAAAGGTCTGATAAAGAAGGGGTTGCGTTTCTTTCTCTTGCCGTTTTGTTCCGTTTCGTTCCAAAGTCCTTCCTTCCCGGAGAAGAAGGTCTCCCTTCCTTCCTTCGCTTGAGGAGGTAGACATTTCAGCACAGCCTTAGGAAGAAGAATTGAGTTGAGGTCCTACAGGCGCTAGGCCGCCTGCAGTGAGAGTTCTCATCAGATGCTGTTTGGGAATGGCATTGTGCAGGGCAGAATTTTATCTCTGCTCAAAGACCATCATACTTTGTCAGAGGGGAAAAAAAAAAAAGCCAACAGACAAACAATCTATTAAGAGATAGGCTGTAGGACAGAACACTTGATTTTAAGCTCATCCGGCCGAAGATGCCACAACTACTGCTTCTGGTCTCTGTACGCGGGCAGGCCGCTTACACAGTCGCTGATGTCGCTCCAGGGACGCTGCTCTGCGTGCAGTCGGGCCCCTCGGTCCCTCGTGTGCTTGTCCAGCCCCAGGCGGGAGCCACGAGGAGAAGAGGCCAGCCTCTTCCGAGGTCTCGGGCGTGGCCTCCTTCGCCCAGAGCGAGGCCGACGGCTTCGCATAGGCGCCTTAGAAAGCCAGACCCGCCTGCACCTGACTCGTGTGTGTCCACACGCAACACTCAAAGGGTTTTAATTTAACTCTCTTCTTTTGAATTACTTCTTCATGATGATTTACTGTAAATGCCTCTCGGTTTGCATGCCTGGATCATTGCTGCTCGTGAATCTTACGTGTCAGTAGACCTGCGTTCAGTTTACGACGTTACTTACATAGTGAAAAGCCACTTACCAAGTGACTGCCTAGAGTTTTGCTTTGGGTTTGGGGTTTTAGTTCCCACCTCCCCCCACCCTCCCCCCACCCCTCGTTCTCTCTCCCCCCAGACTTCTTCGGTCGGAAATGACGGACACTTTCGTCCCGTTTGCAAAAATGAGTATCGGTCTCTTTCATTTGGTTCTCCGGCAACTTCCCTGTGCCCCCCCACCATGCCCCCACCCGGGCCCCCTCTTTCGTTAGGTTTTTTTCTTTCTTTCTTTCTTTCTTTTTTTTTTTTTTTTTAAATAAATGATGATGTTGGGATTCGAAGCCCTGAGTAATGGAATCTTTGGTAAGAATCATTTATGTAGCTCAATCCTGAGGACGAGAAATCTCTGTTAGAATCATGATGTACCTTAGGGAGGAAAATATACAAAAGAAAAAAAAAAGGAAGAAAAAGCAGCAGCAGCACCCCGTTGACTGTTGATAACCAAGTCAATTTCCCTTTGATAAATTAATATTTTTGAACGAACGATTGCCTTGCTTTCACCCGCTAAACACAATTTTCAAAGACCCAATAACGGAGGTATTGATTTTCCTGCGTTTAAGGAGCTCCCTTTGTACCAAAGCAAAGTTCTTTCTCTGCTCATCTCCATTCATCAATTTGGACCCCTTCGTGGCGACCAATGCGTTGGCTCCCCAAACTTTTGAGTGCCTTGAGAAAACTAGGAAATTTGTGCCTGAGGTGGTAAACTTTTAATTAGGTTAATTGTAGTGCTTACCAATCAGTAATCCCGCGATCACTCAGGGTTTTCGTACCTTCTAGGTCAAACTCCTTCCATGGTTGTTTTTTTAAGACACTGTATTTTTTTTTTAAGTGCCATCATTTAAATTTCACTTAGTAAGTGGCAGATTGCATTGTTCAGTCCCACAAGCACAGAAACATAGTAACACTAGGAGATATTTGAACCTTTATTTTACAATCGACTGAATATATTCTGTAAATGAGGTCAAGCAGCTTTTGTAGGGATTGTATGTGTGAGATAATGTAATGTTCTTTTTCCAGTTTTTTGGACTACAGTTGAATAAACTTTTTAATTATTTAAAAAAAAAACAAACAACAAAAAAAATCTTTACCGAATAACATGTGATTTTTTTTTTGGTTTTGTTTTTTTGGGCTTTTTTTTTTTTTGTATAATGTATTTGATTTTGTAAATACGTATTTCCTGATGTGATTTTTTTGTGAGAAATGCTAAATCTTTTAGTATATCATGTCCTCTGAGAATTGGCAGGCTCTAAATAATAGTTTGTGGGCGATTTGTATTGTGTACTGTATAATATCTGGGGAACTTTTATAATTATAAAAATATATATTAACTTTTAGTGTGTTGTTTAAACAAATGACTGGAACATACTAAAGATATTAGTAGGATTTTTCTGAATATTTCAGACTTGAACTCAGGCTAGCTTTCTTGTGTTTTTCAAAACAAAATTGTGTCTTGTCTTTTAAAAATCAATAAATTTGTTTCCTTGTTACAAATACATCCGAGGTGGCTTTTTCATCCCCACTCCTCTTCAAATCCTTCCCAGCCCGGGGGTGTGCCCCCCCTCTCCAATCCTTCAAATCACAATCAGGAATCTTAGATTGTAACATTGTATCATTTATCTAGAGGGTACGATCAGAGTCAACCACCAGCTTAGAAACAAAATCGTTTTTTCCCATTTTGTGTGTGTGTGTGTGTGTACTGAGATTAGCAATATTTACACATGAACAGCCCCAAAGACAAAACAAAATGATAAGCCCAGCAGGGTTTGCCTCTCCGCTCAAAGAGAGGCAGCACGTGAGGTGCCTCATTTCCCAGGCTGTCAGCAGGCAGGGCTAGATTTTTGGATTTCCCTCGTGTGTTTGTTTTCTGTCATTTCTCATGGATGCTTGGCACTCATGTTCCCCGCTGGGATTGAATTTGGTTCTTTAAAATGGGTTTGAAGCCACTTAAGAAGAGGCCCCGCCCACAAGTTGTCCTCCCCTTAATTACTGGGCCAGGTGGAGGCAAGAGCAGTCACCCTTTTCCAGTGACCCAGTGACGCCCTGTGGGATTTGACAAATGCCGTCAGGAAGCACCCCCATAGTCTAGCGGGGGAGGGGGGATTTTTGTTGTTATGTTCCATTCCGCCACCTATAAGCCTACTTGCTAGAATCAGGAGGTGGGCGACTCACTGGGAAGTTCTTTCAAAGGATTCACCGTGAGGTCACGGTTATGAGTTCGGCTGCTAACCACCAGAGCAGAAGTTCGAAATCACACTGTGGAAGAAAGAGGGGGGAGAAGTTATACTCATGTGAAGGGGAGGAGTCCCCGCCCAGGCAAACGATGGGGACAGGTCTGCCCAACCCTGCACACACAACACATTCACTCCAACACAACACATTCCCTCCAACACGACTGTGTCCACCCTCTACCCAGTCCTTAGACTTTTGCCCTTGAGGAAAGTTTCCCACCAGAACCTCCTGAAGTCACTGCCATGCAGTCAAAGCTGCCTCACAGCACGCCTCTGGAAGAGACTAGCACTGTCCCCTGTGGGGTTCCGAGGCTGTAGAGCTTTCAGGGAGCAGGAAGCCTATCTATCTCCCACAGTGTGGTTAGTGGTGACTGATGACCTAGTGCTTCGCCCCATGCTGAACCAGTACACCAGATGACACAAGACGTTCAGCACTCGATGCCTGGATGAAAGGTTGGCAGTTCAACACCCTGCCCCACCCTCAAACGGCAGGCTTGGATGCAGGGCAAGGGGTGGGGTGCTTCTGAAAGGTCCTCAGCCTTGGAAAACCCATGCAGCCTGGCTCTCCTCTACGCATGTGGGCGCCAGGAATCGTGCTCAACTTGCTGGAAACCCGCAGTAGTTTCCCATCGCTGGAAGCAGACAGAGGCTCAGGCCTTAGCCCTAGTTCTCCTTACCTCATGTATAAAGTCACAGCCCAGTTTCCTGGGGCTAAGTGAGGTCAACCAATCGGCCCAGTGACAGGCTTGGAGACTGTCTCAGCTTCCAATAAGATGGGATCATGACTGGCTCCCCAATGGAAGTCTGGATGACGGGGACCTTCCAAGCCTGCAGACACAAGGTTTGAGGGCCAGCAGACAAGAGTCTTCTTTTACAGCAGCTTCTTTACCGGAGCCAAAGGCCTCCTGGTCCTTGTCTCTGATGCCTGGACTGAGAGAACCTGCACCAAATACCACAGGTTTCCACCCATGATGTAGGGTAGATCATCACCCAGCTGGCCCCAAAGCCGAGTCATCATCAGGCCAGTCCATTCTGTAGAAGGAACTGCTTCTGGGTGATGAGACATATGGGTGTGGGAGGTGGCCGCCAGCTTCAAATGGCCCCCAACTCATGGCCACCGTGTGAGTGTGCTTGCGCCAGTGTGTGAGTGCACGTGTGTGAGTGTGGGTAAGTGAGTGTGTGTGCGGGCTCCACAGAGCAAAGCATTTCTTGGTTCTGCGCCATCTTCAAGCTCGTTGCTGTACAGAGACCAGTGTTTGGGCCACCCTGTCCATCCATCTCACTGAGGGTCTGCCTCTTTGCCAAGGATGCACGAACTCACCAAGTGGGGTGGCCTTCTCTCAGGACACGTCCAAATCTCACCATCCTCAACAATAAGGGACATTCTGGGGGGATGCTTCTAGGGCACACCTGTTCGTTCTTCAAGCAGTTTTCCGTAGGAGGTTAAGTCAAGTGTGGCTGTAGAATCACAGGAGCTTTTTCATAAAAGAAACCAATGTGTGAAGAGATGGTTGACCATTCTTTGCTCTGTCTGGGTCCACGCACACCAGAAAGCAGTGTTTCCATTTCTCTAGCTTTCCCTGGAGAGTTCTGGGCTTGTTCTTGGACACCAGTCAAAACTGGGTGGGGGGGGGCAGGCGAGGGGGTGACATCCTTGAAGGGCCCTGCTTGTGATTCTTTTCAGTGTTCTTTGAATTTGGGAGACAAAAAGAAATCTAGAGGAATAATGAAAGGGCTGTCATGTGAATGGGGTAAAGTTTCCTAACAAAATTCTCAGAAGAGATGGTCTGTGGGCCTCTCCAAAAATGAGCCAGTGGACTTTTGGGATAGAAGAAAACAAATATGCCTTAGCCCAACTATCCTGCCCATTTTCTCACAACTGCAGTTTTCCATTTTCCTAGAATGCCTTACTAAAAGCCTGCAATCATCCTGTGATCTTGAGAAAAGTTGGTCAAAATGACCCCCTCAGTAGTCATCATAAGTCATCATAGCCTTTGAAACTGGCTGCTCTGCCTGGAATGTACCTGGTCTGGCAGCTGCCCTTGGACACTACTGTTTTGACTGGACTTTTAAAATTAAAGACACCCTCGCAACTGAGAGCGAGCCTTTCTACTTCCATAGGAGTCACAGAAACTCAGAGGGCCAGTTCTACCCTGTCCTATCGGACAAACAGGTCAGAATTGACCCGATGGCAGTCAGCATTTGGATTTGTTTAACCAGGCTGCAGCTCACATGCTACTGAGTCGGCTTGTTTGCAGCTGTCCACTGAACACAGAGACAGGTAAGAACATGTTTTGTTTGGAATGCGTGTGTTTGTGTGTCAGGCTGGGTTGACTAGAGAAACAAATCCAGATATATATATCTTTCTGTTGAAAAGTAATTGTATATCAAGCCCAGTTCACTTCAAGTTCATGAGTCTGATACTAGTCCATAAGTCCTTCAGACTCATGAAGCCACATGCAATGATGCAGAATGCAGGAACGTCACGAGCTGGTGGGTGCAAAGTCTTGTGGATTCTCAGTCGCACCTCCAAAGGAGGTCATCAAGTGGTGACCTGATCGACAGGCTAAACTCCATCCATAGCTTCTTACGGGTACCATGTTGGTGTGTACGCATGCACACGCGCGTGCACACACACACACACACACACACACAAACAACTCCTAACTATCACAATGTGCATATATGAATTGGACCCCTAGTAGCAATCATGTTCGCTTTTCCTCCTGTAGTCAGTAAAATACTAAATCTGTAATGGAATCCCACACCCTTTAATCATATCATTGAAGTCCTGGTAACCCTGTCCAACCTGAAGGTCAGAGGTTCAAGTCCACCAGTTAGCCTGTGGGAGCAAGATGAAGCAATTTGTCCCCCTAAATATTTATCACTTTGGAACCCTACAAACAAAAATGAAGTACTCTCTGGCCGTGGGTTTGGGTGGGGTTTTCATCAGAGGTGAGGAGAGATGGAGACAGTAGTTAAGCCCTGGCTGCTCACAAAAAGCAAGAGATCAAACCCACCAGTTACTAATCTCCTTCCAAGAGGATGGCAGATGGTCAAAACCCCATGGGACAGTTCTGCTCTGGGTCTCTGTGAGAAGGAATGATCTTAGCAGCAATGGGTAACCAGAAAACCTTCTGTGGACTATCCTGTTTCCAGATAAAATGCCTACAAAGACAACAACAAGAACAAACAACAGTGAACAGTATACCCACATCTGGAATGTACGCACATATTCCATGACGGGAAGTGCTTCCCTCTACCATAATGGAATGGAAAAGAACCCTGGTGATGTCCAAGTTACATGCTGTCCTACAAACCACGAGGTCTTCGGTTCTAAACCACCAGCCTGCTTTAGGGAGCACGACGGGGCTCTCTGCACTTGTAAACAGTCACAGCCTCAGAAACACACGGGGAAGTTCTACCCTGGCTTATGGAGTCACGATGAGTCGGCATGGACTCCGTGGTAATGAGTTTTTGTTTGTTTAGTAGGAAAAGATCCAATGTGATGGGCCCGCTAGTGGTGCCCCCAGGAGTACCGCCATCCTGGGGCCTTAGCCTTAGTTCTTGTTGGAAGGCTGGCATCAGCAGGCACTGTGGCCATCCTACCCTTGTGTGGAGGGCATCCATGCTGTGGCCATACCCACCTTGGGTAGGGACGTCTGTGCTGTCGAGCACACGCAGAGTCTCACGGCTGCACGGCCGACACCTTGAACAAGAACAAACACCACCCACGAAAGAGATTGACCATCCTCCTCAGATCTCAACAGAGACCACTCTGCAGTTCCCGGAGACGCCAAGAATCAGCAAGACTCCACTTCAGCCAACCAGCACCAGGGGAGCTGGGAATGAAGATTTCAGAAATTCATTGAGGATCGAGTCGGCAGAGTTGGGCTGATGGGCTGTGAGAATCCTACATGAAATTCAAAAAAAACTTCAATCCAAAAGAAAGCAATGAAGAAGAAGAAGGAGGAGGAGGAGGAGGAGGAGGAGGAGGAGGAGGAAGAAGAAGAAGAAGAAGAAGAAGAAGAAGAAGAAGAAGAAGAAGAAGAAGGAAGAAGGAAGAAGGAAGAAGAAGAAGGAAGAAGGAAGAAGAAGAAGAAGAAGAAGAAGAAGAAGAAGAAGAAGAAGAAGTTTAAAACAGATCAAAGGGGGACCCAGGTGATAAGTTGTTCAATTTTAGCCTCACGGTATTGCCCATTATTGAACACACTCTATCTGAGGACAATCCTACAGGAATTCCTGGCCAACCCTCTGAGAGATTTCGATGGGGCTCTAAACCCTCGTGAGGACTCTGCAAATGGATGCCGGGTTTTCCTCATCATCCACAGCCTTCTGCAAGCCAGCCGCTTAGGCGTTACTCCAGGACAGGCTCCCTGGTCATGGACTTTATTATTAATAATCATGTGATCACACTGGCTGATGGGTGTTTCTTCCAGGAGGACTTAGCTGACACCTCACTTAGATAGCTACTTGTTTGAAGTTGTCCCTTTCTTAAAAAATAGCTTTATTAACATATCATTCACGTATCACACAATGTACTTGTTCAATCATATTAAGAAGCGCAACCATCACGGCAACCAATTTTGGAACCTTTGCTTCTTCCTTACAGTAATTGTTGTTGGTGCTCCATTTCCCCAACCTCCCCCGCCACGCCTTTAGGCAATGATCAATCTCCGTAGCTCTGCCTACCCTGAATGTCATTATACAGGAAATCACACAAAATGCAAACAGGAAGCAAACAACCCAACTAAGAAAAACCAACAACAATGCACAGAAGAGGTAAGCCTCAATCAAAAGAAAGCAGAAAATACTAGAAATGGCAGCACCTTGAAAATGGATCAAAAGGGAGATTGGATGAGAAGATCTTACATTTTCACCTAACTCCATCTGCCATAACCGTGTCTGCTCACACAGCTGTTCACATGCCTGGACTCAGGCCCCTTACTAACCCACAATGCACCCCGCCAAGCACAGGCCAACACAGGCCTCCGGTTCCTCAGGTTCCATGCCCCACACTTGAGCTTGATACTGGTCACAGGCCACCAAGGAGCCTGGGAGCTGGGCGTCAAGCATGGCGGTGGAGGGGTCTCCAGGGGAAGTTAGCCCCCAAGGGAGGTACCAGCCAAGAGCTCTGCTTCAGGTGCCTGCTGGGAAACCGTATTGATTTGATGATGCAACAATGTTGCTGTTAGAAAGAAACATTCCTGCGGCGACCTCCCCAATCATTCATCTGGAGCCCATTGTGCGGCCACTGAGTCAATCATCTCACCGACGACCTTCTTCAGTGTTTGTTTGTTTTTTTTGGGGGGGGGGTCTGTCCTTCAGTATGGATGAGCACCCCACCCACCCACCAGCTCTGGAGGTGTCGTGGTCATGTGCTGGTCTGCCATCCACGTGATCGGCACTCAAAACCACCATCAGGGAGACTGGGTTTTCTGCTCGTCTCGGGGGACGCACAGGGGGTGGGGTCACAGCACTGACTCGATGGCAGTGGTTTGGTTTGGTCCACCTATCACAGGCCTTCAGAATCAGGAGTGCCCTTTGTGACTGGGACTGCCTGTGAAGACACCCTCCTCTGATGCCCACAGGACTCCCCCCACCTTACGTGTTCAACTCCCGTGTTAGCCAGGAACCCTCCCCTCCCATTTCCCTATCTCCCTGACCCTGCTTCTTCCCCCCCACAATCCCTCCCTGCAGCCTGCTGGGTCAATGTATGTGGCATCTGCTGCCTCCCCTAGGATGTAGGTTTCAACCCAACTAACCCAAACCCAGCTCTCAGCCATCCTGTCTGTACTGAACCAGAGTCATCCCTGTGAGGTTTAGAGTAGCCATTGACAGGAATACAAAGTCCAGCCCTTTCTTCTTCGGAACTGCTGATGGATTTGAACTGCCGACTCCAAGGATGCTATGAGAGGCCAGACCCCCTTCCCTGCCCCCTCCTCCTCCTCCCCTTCGGTGGCCTTCAGGCCCAGGTGCAGAAGTCTAACCATTACAGATCACTTGCTGTTGCTTAACTCCATACCTGCAGACGACAAAGTTGCAATGGAAAACTCCCCAGCTACTCCCCCCCCTCACCCCAGACGTGGGCTGGAAAACTCTCCATCTCTCACCTGAACAGTGTGACTTTGCGGGCCCCCCAGATGCTCCTGTCTCTTTCTCTGCTCTCCCTCCCTCCCCGAAGCTCTGAAATAAATCCTTGCAACTATTTTCTACCTCTGCCTTCTTTCTTTCTCTTTCTTTTCTTCCTTCCTTCCCGCCAAATCAACCTCACAACCTGCAGCTCTTGTTGGTCTCTTAGCGTGTGCAGGAGAGGATACTGGCTCTGTGTTCCTGCCCTCTGTGGTGGCCTGAGGACCGTGGTGGCCCCCACCATGAAGCACTAGAAAACCAGCCTAAACATCAAGGTTCAAATCATCCCAGCAGCTCTGTGGGAGGGAGGCCTCGTGATCTGTTTCTGGAGAGATCACAGCCTACCGGGCAGTTCTGCGCCCTGTATCAGAACGGACTGGCAGACGCCCAAAGGGGTTGTAATAAAAGCAGAAGTATTTCTAAGATGTACCTGACGGCACACTCGGGGGCCGTGGCAGAATTGTGGTGTCGGAGAGGACACCCCCGTCGCTGTTCGGCCTCCCTCCCGGGTTCTCTCCAATGGAGAAACTGATGTCCAAGCGGATGGAACATTTCCCCAGAAGGAAGATATAGGCAATCAATGGACAGACTCGGACCAAGTCCAGGGCGAAGGCCCATTTTACAGATGGGGACACTGAAGCGTGAGGAGTCCTTCCTGACCATCTCCGCACCATGCCACACGTGGATGATTACTATGGTGGACGCACGGAAGGACCCCTGGTTTTGGCACACGGCTCCTGCCAGACCTGTGGGCCACGGTAGTGAAATGCAGGCCTCCGGTGCCTTTGGAAATGAGCTTGAGAGATTTTGTTTTTCCTCCCTGAAACCCTGAGGCTTATGTCTGAGCTCATTTCCTACCCTGCAGAGACTTGCGACTTTCAGAAGCTGGATACCTTGGTGTTGACGCTTTTTGTCTGCTCCGGGGATGCAGCCTGCCTGCCTTGCGATCGTCCTTACCCTGCAGGGATAGGTCAATATGCTATGTAAATAAGGTGATGAGAGACGATGTAAATAAAATGTCTATAGCTTCCTTTTGCAAATGAAGTGTCCAGGACCTACTGTGAGGGAATTGGTCTGTTTGAGGGCCCTGTTGGGAGGGGCCAGTCCCTTGACATTCAGAAGGGAGCGGGCCCCAGGGCAGCTGGTCAGAGAGAAAGAAGAGAAGCCGCAGGGGAGGAGGCAAGGAGCCTCCAAAAGGGGCTGTTACCTTGGCCAAAGACCTTAACCCTGCAGACAGCACGGGGCTGGTGGCAGTGCGGGTGGTGACAGACGACCAGGCCTAGCAGAGCCTTGTCCTCAGAGGCTGAAGGGAGGTTGGTGGATAGCCCTCCTGCACTAAAGGAGGGGGGCTGCCCTTGTGCTGCTCGGCTTTTCTTCCCACCCCTTCGTAAAGCATTTGCAAATGGTGCCCTGCAATGCTTAAGTGTCTCAGAGTGAACGGAAAGATTGGTGCTGCGTGCCCACTCCTGAGCCCAGAAACCCCCACGGGTGCCGCCATACGACTGTCACTGTGAGCTGACCCCAGCTTGTGAGATCCCGGTAGCACAGTGGTTGACCAGGTGTCCTTCTCTTCCCTTAGAACTGGGATCCAACCTGTTAGGGGTGTTGACATCAAATTGACTCATGGCCCCCGGGCAAACAACTGAGCAAACTGTTCAGTCTGGCTCCATCTTCCCCAGCATTGGTAACACCAGGCCACGGTTCCGCCCAGTGTATGTTGAGTGCTTTCTGGCCCAGGGACTCATCTCCTGAAACTGGACTGGATACTCTGCTTATGCAATCCAGAGAGCTTCCACTCCCTAATTTTTGTAAGTCCATTGCCAGACGTGTCTTCCTACTTCAGCTTAGACTAGAAGCTCCAACAAAACCCACTCAGCATCATGGCGGCCGGGAAGCCCGCAGCAACAGTTGGGTGATGCCTGTGTACAAGGGGCATCGGCCTGGAGTGGATCCCAGGTTTCCTGCGTGGGAAGCAAGAATTTGACCCGTGAGCCATGCGTTAGTCCAGGTAGAGAAACAAATTCATAGACACACACATATATGTATAAGAAAGGGCTTTATTTACAAGAGCAATTGAATATTGAGAAAACGGCCCAGCCCAGTCCAGATCAAGTCCATAAGTCTGATATTAGCCCACAGGTCTGGTAATCATCTTTAAGTTCCTCTTCAGACTCACAAAACACATGCAATGATGCTGGGTGCAGGAAAATCACAGGCCCGTGGGTGGGCAGTTGTGGATCCTGGAGCCAGTGTAAACATCTCAGTGCTGGCAGGGGTCTCCACATGGCTTTCCCAGCTCTGAGGCTCCAGCGTAGTTCCATGTGTCTTGTCTGCTGCAATGTCTCCCAGGGAGTCAGGAGAGAGAGCGACAGAGAGAGAGAGGTCCTGTTTCTAGGAAGGAATATAGGAGCTCCCAGAATCGTCAGGGGAAGGTCATGCCTACAAAGAGGCCTCATTAGCTATGATCTGATTGGCAGACTAGTCTCCACCCCTTCACTCTTAATCCTCTCAAATTGACAACAGATTATAGAATGACCACAAGCCACCAGGGTTGAACATAAGCACCTTTGTCAGTCTGGGTAGGCTAGAGAAACAAATTCATAGACACTCATATGTATATAAGAAAGAGGTTGATATACAAGAGCAATTGGATATTGAGAAAATGTCCCAGCTCAATCCAGATCAAGTCAATATTATCGCATCTGCCCGATACCAATCTATAAAGTCCTCTTCAGACTCACGAAATCCATGCAATGATGTCAGATGCAGGAAGGTCACAGGTCAGTGGTGGTACGGTCTTGTGGATCCAGTGGCGGTGGAAGCATCTTGGCGCTGGTGTGGGTCTCCACGTGGCTCCTCAGCTTCAGGGCTCTGGCTCCATCAGCCTCTCTTCATGTACCTTGTCATCAGCAGCATCTCCCAGGGAGTGAGCGTGTGTCCTCTCCAGCAGGCGATTTGTCTCCTTAGCACCTCCAAATGAGGTCATCAAGTGGCAACCTGATTGACAGGCCAAACTCTACCCCTTCACCCTCTAGTCTCAAATTGCCAGCAGATTACGTAACCACCCCAATCCCAAAAGAATGTCACGGATTGCCTGCCAAAGAGATGGTCATTCCCAGGTGCCGCCACGTCTGTTTCGAATCCTAGTGAGTCTGCAGACGAGGGTCAGTCAAGAAGTCTTGCTACCAGGGCTCCACACACTGGTTCACTCTGCACAAGACATGGTTCAACCTTTCTTTGCAGTAAGTGGGTGGCGGCACACACATTCTCCCAGTCAGACACCTTCCCTGGTCTCAAAGGGTGTCTTCAGGAGAAGAAGAAAGTGTAAACAAACCTATAGCTTCCTGTTTTGGAAGGGGTACATGCTGGGACAGTTGTCTTCAAGGTAGGGAGGCCCCTTCAGCAGGTCGGGGCAGCTGCATCTTCTTGGGATTCCAAAGTGATAGCCTCAACACATTTCCTCAAAGGACACACACAAGACCAGCATGGGGGCTTATTAGAAAATGTTCTAAGAAAATGGAAAAGTGTGTCCATGAGAGAACAGCTATGCAAGTTGCATCCAGTAATTTTTTTACCCCACCCCCATCAAAACAAGGCCCCGATTCATTCTCTGAAGGTGGCAAGGGCTGTCCTTGGTAATCCTTACCTCCCACCTACCCCTACGCCCTGCCCTGGTCTTTCTTCTTCAGACTTTTTTGTAGGTACGGCTCAAAGACACAGTTCAAAGGACGAGGAGGTCCGAGGGTGCCCCAACTCCTCTTTTGGTGTGTCGTGTGAATCCAAGCACAGGATTCCTGGGGGAGGATTCAGAAGATGGAAACACCACCCTCAGAAGTCTGTCCACCTCGATGACAATGGTGTCGAGGAACTATTGCTTCTTATTTTATTTTTTTTATGTCATAGTCCTCTCTATGAGCTCGCAGGTTTTACTCACTGTCGTTCTGCAGAATAGAAGAGCCCCAGTCTGTCCTGCACAGTGACCGTTGGGTTTGAAGCCGCTGCTGAAGTCACTCGATCCATCATCTCTGGGGAGTCTCCCTGTTCATTGTGGCCCCTCTGCTTTACCAGGTGTCCCAGGCTACGTGCTCGAGAGAAGCAAAACTGGTGAAGCTTAGAGACGTATATGTGTGTGCATGTGTATGCCCGTGTGTGCGCGCGCGTGTGTTTATGCGTAACTGTGTGTCAGACGTCTCTTGACTCCCATAGGGGCAGGGAGGGACAGATGAACCCCGACTTGGCAGGTCAGCTGGCAGTCTGCTGAGGACTCGCAGGATGGGCAAGCATTCATGGCATGCTGCTGGCGCAGGTTCAAAGGCTTGGAGGCCAATGAGCTACAGGCAGACTCCAGAGGCAGGGAAAGGGAAGCCCGGTTTTGCACACGATCTACACATATCGGAAGCAGGCTCCACCCCTGAGGACACTTCTTTCATAGCAGATCTTATCCTGGATGTGACTGCACTGTGCTAGATCTCATTGTGGGGTTTCCTCGATCCCAGCTGCCAAACCACTGAGAGTCCAGCCCAGCCAACGTGACCCAAGCCGTCAGCTACCCCCGCAAGCCTGGCACCTTCTCCAAGGGCTGATTTCCCCCGCGCACACAAGCCAAGTCTGTAAGACAAAGCGCTACCACCCTCCCTTCTGGGGAGTGTTCTGCTTGTCTGCCTTTCATGACAAACGTGTTTGTTCTCCTGGCAGCCCCTGGCATCATCAGTATGACTGGCAGCACCATAATCCAAAGACTTTTTAAAAGTCCGTGGAGCTGATTCTCCCCACAGAAATACATCATTTGATTTCTTGACCTCGGCTTCTTCTGGCATTGACGGTGGTTTGCTGTTTTTGTCTTGGTTGCTAAGCACCCACGTTTAATCTTCAGGCGCTCCAGGTTATCTAATTGCTGGTCACACATTTTGGGTTCTGTTCGATAGGCTATTTATGACAAAAGTTAGGTCCCCTACATTCCCCTGTCTTGTCTTTTTTTTTTTTATTTTGAGGTTAAATAAATACTTTTATTGAGAACAGATTTAAAGGTCATACCGGTATATGAATTGCGGATGTATTATTTGGATGAATAATTTTCAAAATACACCAACATTTCCAATTAGAAGTATTATCTCCAAATGGGAAAATACAGTATTAGAAAAGCCATTTGGAGCTGAGCCCTGGTGGCGCAGTGGTTGTGCGCGGGACTGCGGCCCACAGGGCTGATGGTTCAAATCCAGCCGCAGCTCTCCAGGAGTAAGGTGGGGTTTCCTACTCCCACAAGGGCAGTGATGCCACAGAAATGCCATTGGATATGGTATTTCTTTAATGAATCAATTTATTGGGTGATCATACAACTCCCATCATGATCCATACAAACATCAACTGTATGCAGGCCACATTTGCACATTTGTTGCCATCATCACTCTCAAAATATCCTCCCTCCACTTGGGACCCCAGTACCAGCTCCCCCTAGTTCCCTTCCCTCCCCACCCCATGAACCCTCAGTAATTGTGACAGTCATGTGCTTATGTTAATTCTACGGAGTCTAATCTGTTAATCTGGAGATAGCCATTGAGTAGTCAATGAGACCTCTGTGTGGGCATGGTTTTCTCCTGAGACTTCTGGGAAATCTCACGATATTTCCCTCGTGAAGATGAGAACCTTCCCCAGTTGTTGGGAGTGAGTCTCAGAGACAATGAATCACAGACGAGACAAGACGGCAGCATCCAAGAAGCTGAAGGAGTCGGAGGAGAAGTCACATGGCTTTGCCCTGATGGAGCCAGACCTCTGAAGCTGGAGAGGCCACGTGGGGACTCCTGCCAGCGATGAGTTGCTTCTGCCACCCCTGGATGCTGTTGATGGACCATGAGCCCTGGAAGCGAGGAGCCATGGGGAGACCCCTGCCAGCGCTGGAATTCTGCACCCACTGACCTGTGCCCTGTGAGTCGGAAGGGGACATTATAGACTGGTATCAGGCATATGGGCTAATATAGGACATATAACTTTGAACGGGACTGGGTTGGGATGTTTTCTCAGTGTTCCATTCCTTTTGTATATAAACCATTCCTTTACATCCATATGTGTGTCTGTGAAATTTGTTCCTCTAGTCTACCTGGACTAATACATAATTTACAAATTGTTATTACTTTTTCACATCGTACACTGTCCAATGTGTCCCTTCACTCACTTCCCTGTTGTCCATGCCCCAGAGAGGAAGTTATATGTAGATCCCTGAAATTGGTTCCCCCTTTCTATTCCACCATCCCTGCACCCTCCCAGTATCTCCACTCCCACCACTAGTCCTGAGGGATTATCTACCCTGTCTTATCTTAATATTTAAGTCTTTGCACAACGTTAACTTTTGTGCATGATGACATATGGACCCCAATTCATCTGTGTGTGTGTGTGTATCCAGTTTTTCAAGGACCACTTGCTAAAGAGACTGTTCCTTCCCCCATTGAATGGACTTGACCCTCTCCAGCACATGGGATCTTGGCCTGCGAGCTTGGCAATGTCCCTTCACCCCTCTGTGCCTCCTTTTGCTCCTCTGAGAAGCGGGGATGTAGGAGAGCCAGCCTGTAAGAATTACGGTCAGACGCACATGGGACAGGACCCGGGCAGTGAACACAGGAGACCTGGTTCTGTGGAGGAAGTGCTGGAGTGGGCAGGGGGCTCCGTGTTGATGTTCCCCCTCTTCAAGATGGGGCTGCCTCTCCCACACCTGTCCCTCCCTGTCTGAGAACCTCCTCTTCGCTTGTAGAGTGAGGTGGGATGGACCTGGTCAGGGACTCACCTAGGAAGAGCTGCCTTTTCCAGCAGGCTGTGTCCACCGTGCATCACATGAGACACCCTGGGCGCTCCAGTCGGTATGGACACAAGTGCTGCAGTCTGTGAGAGATGGAGGACCCCAGCCCAGCAGGAAAACGGGAGTGGACATTGCGGGGAGAAGAAGGGAGTTTGGCCTCCGCTTGTGCATGAGCCAGTCATTGAATGCTCTGCTGGGTGAAAATGACAGCTTCCAGGAAAATGGAAGCCTTTTTGAGGGATGTGTAGTAAGTAGTACACATGTGTAGTCCGTCATCCTAGAGCTGCCTGGAAGCACGGCGCTGGGCATGATAGGAACCCCCGCTGGACCCCCTAGCAAGATCAGTCGACAGGACTTTGGAGGCACATACCAGCTCTGGAGTGAGAGAGGAAGAACAGGGACACTGAGCCACTCCTGCAGTCGGTGAGGGCTTCAACCGTGGAAACAAAGTCGATGGATTGCTCATTGGAAGACATGGCCTTAATCACAGAAACAACGAGAGAGACCACAGGTAGGAATTTAGCAATGATGATAACCGATGATAACTTCTCCCTAAGGCCTGCATTGCTAAGGGAGCTCCGTCTGCTACAAGTTGGGGTCCTGGGCTGTGTGTGAGGGTCCGTGTTGGTGTCACCATAGAGAGGCCTGATATGAATCTTAAAGCCCAGTTATCAATCCCACTTGGTCACGACGAATGATTTTTTTGATATGTTATTGGATTCTATTGACCAGAACTGTGTTAAGAATTCTCGTATCTGTGTTCACGAGGGATATTGGTCCGTAGTTTTCTGTCTTTGTAGGGTCTTTGCCTGATCTCATTGCTGTCCCCCTAGAACTACGGCTTGTCCTGCTCATCTTTATATAGACACCAAAAGAGAAAAACAAAACAAGAAAACAAAACAAAAATAACCCCCCTGAAGCAAAACAAAACAGAAACAAACAAAAAAAAGCAAAAAGAAAGACCCTTAGTTCCAAATCTGCTGTCCTGATCCAAAGCAGATGAGTGTCTCTCTGTTATGTAGCAAGCATACCCTATCAGTTCAATACCCGTCCATCCAATCCTCTTTTCTTTCGGGGTTCCGTATCCCAGGAATTGCTTACCTAACAGCACTTGTACCCTTATAGTCCTCAGCATTCGTGACCAAGAGGCATGCCTCCTACAAGTCCCTGTTGCTCTTCCTGTAGTCAGGGAGGGAGCGGTCTGGGACCCTCTCCCCACCTCATGGCACCTTTAGGCTTCCTGTGGGGGCCCCATGTGAATGCCCCCCCCATTTAGTTTAGAGGAAGAACCGATGAGCCAGACTCCTCAGGGACCTCGTGTCTCTGCTCCCATTGCTGGTGTATGACATCCCCACTCTTGGTGGGTCAGACCAGCCGCTCTCCACAAACTGTATCTTCAGTGCTGTCCTCTGGAGCACTGTCATCTAGGGAAGACTCCAGGTGAGTCCGGCCCAGCAGTCCTCTCTGTGAATGAGCTTCTCCAAACCAGAACATCGTCTTCAAGGGTGACTGCACTGGAAGGAGGTCTACTCTCCCCTGCCTTTCCTATGGAGACATAAACAATGCCTCCCCCCCCCCCAGGTGGATTTGTGCCCTGGTCCCCCATGGCCATCTTTTATCTTCCCTCACCCCTCTTTGGGCCATAAAGGCCTGGGGGGTGGGAAGATGTCTTTTAGCTCAGGTGCGGTCGGCATCACTTTTTTGGATGATGCATGCATCATTGGGTTTGGTGTGACTCTTGACAGAGTAGCTGGTGACCAGCCCAGGAACTGTGTGGTAAGTGTATTTTCCCCTGTGCACGTTCTGCTGTCTGGACTTCACGCAGTGGACACACAGTGGACTTGTCCTATTGTGTTTGGCTACTTCACCCAATGCAGCATCCTCCAGCTCTTTCCAGGAGACGAGGGGCTTCATGCTTTCATTACTATTTTTTTAGGGATGTGTACTAGGACTCCATTGTGTGTCTACCAGAGGTGGTGGTGGTTGTTTTTTAATCCATTCATCTACGGATAGAACTTTAGGCTGTTTCCAGTTTTGGGCACTTGTACACTGGGCAGCGATGAACACTGGCACGTAGATGTCTGGTCCTGGTCTGTTTCTTATTTCTCCTGGGGATAGGCCCAGTAGTGGAATTGCTGGTTCGTAAGCCAGCTCCATTTCCATCTGTTTGAGGTATTTCCAGATCGTTTCCCATGGTGACTGTAGGTATCTATGAGACCACCAGCAGCAAATGGGAATGCCTATCCCACCACACCCCCTCCATTTTGTTGCTTTCTGGTTTTTTTGATTTGGGCTATCTTTGAGCATATTAAGTGATATCTCATCATTCTTTTAATTTACATTTCCCGTATGGCTATTGATTAGGAATATTTTCTCATCTGTTTATTGGCCATTCGGGTTTCATCCCTGTGAATCTTCTGTTCAGGTTTTTGGCCCACCTCCTCAGGGGACAATTTGTTTTTTTCTGATTATAAGCGGGCAGAGTTTTGTAGCTTTTAGTAATAAGTCCTTTGCCCGAGTGTCATTGCTTGAGTATCTTTTCCCAGACTGTGGGCTTTCCTGTGACCCTCTGGGTGAAGTCTTTTGATATCCACACACGTTTTATCTTTAGTGTGGAGCGTATTTTCTTCCATGACATCTTGTACTTTTTTCTTTGTAGATTTGTTTATTTGCTTCTTCTTGGTTTTTTTTTGGGGGGGGGTTGTCCCAATGAGACATCAAGTTGTTTCTCTTGATAGTGTCCCTCCTGCATTCTCAGACTTTCTTCTGACCCCCGACTTTTTTTTATTTTATTTTACTGTTGTTGTTCTCATGCCATGTGGTCAGAGTGATTGTCCGTGAGTTCCTGGATTCGATTTTCCTTTTCTTCCATTCTGTTCTTCGGGTTTTTCATTATGCCGCCTCATTTTGCTCTCTCTCTCTCTCTCTCTTTTTAATCTTCTGGGATTCCTTTTGGTTTCAGGCTCTCACTTTTCCGTTTCCATCTCCCCCATTCTCCTCAGGAGTGTCCTTCACATCTCTCGAGAGGATTTAAGCCTCCTTCTGAATTCTGTTTCTGGTCGTTCCAGGGCCTCTTTCTCAGAGCTCTCCATTGAGTTCGGGTGATTTTCAGTTCTTTCCATGCGTTCATCTTAATTTTGTTTTTCACTTCACAGTAACTGACGGCTGTCTCCTCGGCAACGTGCCACAGGTATTAGTGGTGCCTGACCCGCAGGTGGTATAGAGGCGGTTGTCGGAGGAGCTGAAAAACATACAGTGGTGAAACAGAGAAACGGCGAGAGACTGGGGTGTTGGGGGAAGTGGGGGAGAAGAAGAGAAAGAGTAAAATATAATGATCATATTAATAAGTGGTTTTGGATAGGCCAACAGATTTGCCAAATTAACGGGAAATTTTGCTTTAAGAGGGGTAATCTGAGTTAATGGTTTTCATGGAAATCTATGTCCAGTGGGGAGAGCAAACTTTGTCTGCGACTGCGGGGGCTGTGCCAGAAAAGGAGGGTCCAAGGAGACAAGAGAACTGGGGGCGGTTGCTGAGGTTTGGCTGTAGTGACGTCATGAACAGGAGCCGTCTTGTGCCCTCAAGAAGAAGCCTTGCTTGGGTGAGTGTCCCAGAATCCACAGGCCTGCGCATTGCCACTCCAGGAGATCACGTCTTCTCAGAAGCCTGGGGTCACACCAGAAGAGACCGCCCAAAGAAGAAGTGCGATAGAAGTAGAAAAAAATTGAGAGGATATTATAATGGAAACAAAGTACAAAACCCAAAGACAATAAAGTTGCTAAAAATAAACCTGCACTGTGGGCAGGGATCAGTCGGGTGTACCTCTGTGCTCCCTTGGGGAAGTGGGGGAGTGCTCAGGTGAGGGAGGGTCTGAGGAGGGGGAAAATGGCTGCAAGGGGAGCTTGGGTGTTGCGTTGCGTGTCTACAGAAGCTTCCCTCGCAGTCCGCTATCCGCCAAGGTCCCCAGACATTGGTGAGGGAAGAGGCTTGGCCTCGGGGCCCAGGAGAAACCAGGTGTGGCGGGCAAGAGCGGGGTTCCCAGGGGGAGTGACTCACGCTGCCATCCAATGGTAAAGGGGCGTCTGTCAGCGGGCATCTGTGCTCTCCCGTTTTAGGAAACTAGAGTCAAGTTAGCTTGTCAGTTGCATTTCTTGCTGGCAGGAAGTGCAGGAAACGCTTCCTCTTGGGGCCTCTCCAGCTGGGCCTCTCCATCTTCCCATGCTTGTTTTCTCTTCTTTCTTTCTTTTTTTGCTTTTGGGACATCACTGCCCATGCTCGTTTTCTGGGAGCCATATTCTCCCCACCCCATCATCCCTGAGTCACCTAGTGAGATGCTTGTCTAGGCGGCAGGGGTCCCCCTTCTCCTCCCAGCATCCACCCAGGGCTGAATCTGGGACTGGAGCAATTTCCGGGCCCTAATCTGCCTGAATGGCTGCTCTGGGGTGATCCGCTTTGGGCACCGTCTTCAATGGCGGGTCCACACAAGCCCTCTTCCCTGTGTCAGGAAGCACAGAAGCCATCTCGGGGAGCCCGGGTGTCGGACAGGGCTAGACTGACCAGTCCACCCGCCACCACGGGAGCCGACACTGGCCCTCCCTGGACCTCTGTGGGCTCTCCGGTAGAAGAGGGTCTGTCTCGGGAGAACGCCCTTAGTGAACAGTGTGATCTTGGGTTCCCAAATTTGGGTCATGCCTCCCCCCCACACCACCACCTAAGCTTCCACCGCTGTGAAAGGGCGTTTTCAGCTGGAGGCTCTCAACGCCCCACCTCTGACCACAAGATGCAGAAGACAGGGGGCTCCGGGTGGAACACTGGCCCCCAGGTCACCATGTGGGCCACGGGGCTGCCTCGCACGGTCTCTCCCTCCTCCGCCCCCCACCCCATGCTCCCTGTGCAGTGGGGACTGAAAAGGAAAGTCCCAGCTGACCTATGAGGCTGGGCAGCTTCTCCTGTAGCCTCTCTGGACAGCAATTTCTGGAAATACGTCCGTAGAACCATCTCAAATGTTCACCCTCATCCCAGAGGTGCTGAACCTGTTGTTCTTAAGGTGAAGTTCTGCCACCTACATGCTGTGAGTGGGGGAGTGTCCCATGTCACCTCCATGAGCCTCACTTGGCTCCTCTGAGAAGCAGGGACGTAAGAGAGCCAGCCAGTCAGAATCACGGTCAGACCCGCGCGGGACAGGACTTGGGCTCTGAGGAGGAGGTCCGGCTGGGGGAAGAGAACCTCTTTGTCTCTGGCACGGGGAGAGGGATCTTCCAGCCAGTGGGGTCTCAGCCTTGTAGCCAGAGCAGGCCAGGGGGCCCCGGGAGCTCCAGGCCATAAGCTGACAGAGGGGGCTGGTTAGATTCATTCGCTCAACAAGTATCTGTCTGCATGCGCCCCCACCCCCCCACCCCAACTGCTGCGTGGACCGCTCTAGGCCCTCGGCATCCTCCCTCGGGGGACATGCAGAAGGGGAACCCTGCCCTCTCCCCCGGGACCTCTGTGCTGCCCAGGGGACACACAGGGAGGAGCAGCCTTCCTAAGTGTCGGTGGGACCTGCGCCCACCCCCCTCCTCTAGGGACAGCCCCCTCCCTCCGCCCGCAGCCTCCTGGGGAAGGAGCAGCCCAGGACAGTGGCAGAACGAGTGGACTTTGGGTAGAGACACGATGGCTTTCTGTCTTCACAAATGGA
>PVJH01011904.1:0-66734 GCA_004026705.1 Nesogale talazaci | reverse complement strand
TCTTTTAAACAGTTTTGGTCTCACAGACTCACAGAAGCGCTTCTACTCTGCCCTGTGTGGTTTCTATAAGTCCTAATCAACTTGATGGCAGGTTGCTGATTTTTATAAGAGATAGACCAATCTGTTTTTATAACCATTTCATTTGAAGTCATACAGATATCATATCACTCCATAGTTCAATCCCATCAAACTGTGTTGCACAATTGCTACCACAATCTGTTTCAAAAGCATTATTTTCTTGCCTGGACTCCCTGTGCCCTCCCCGACCCCACCCCACATACAAATAGACACTTATTCTATGTCTTGTTCCAAGTGGATCATCAATCCTGAGTTCCATACACTGCAAAACTATGAAAAACATCTGAGATAAACCCCGATGTGTAACCAGGTCAGAGCTAACATGCACTAGAGAGGGGATAAACTGACATGGTTTTAACTGTGAAAGTCAGATATATCCTTTTGGTCTTCTAGAATCATCTGTCCAATGCACTCTATTTGGTGACCACTTTGCTCTCATCCCCATATTACAAACAGAGGGAAATCACCAGAGGCTTATTTCCTGTGCAGTTCCCACAAATGTATCCTGGGCTCCTACTGTCAGCCATAGTCTTTGGCAAACTGGGTTCTAACAATTTAGGCTCTGATACGATTTATTCTCTCTTAGAGTATGGATTAGATGATTTACAATTCTTTGGAGAATTATTTTGTGCTTCTTCTATGTAGTTGACCTCTAACTTAGATGGCTGCTTGTTTTGAAACAGGCATTAAAGACCTCCGATGTCATTTTCCATGATAGTCGGGCACCATCTAAAATCTTCACCATAATTTGTTATAGCAACCATATTCTGTCTTACTTTCTTGAGGGCAAGTATCAAGCAGGATCATGATGTAAGAACTGAGTTATTCTAAGTAGGAATTAGGATTCAATAAGAACCCCAAACCTATTAATATCTATTCTTTGCTTTTTTTAAACTGCCTTTGGTTTCCTTTCAAAACTTCCTTGTTAATTTTTAGTAGAGTCTTGTTGATCATTTCCCTGAGGCACAGCACTCTTCCATTAATGTTACATTTGATTAACCCCAGGTGCTAATTTGACTAGCCCTGCTGAGAGAGGGACATTGGGCCAATGTAGAATAACTCCATCTCTCAGTATGTTAATTATTCACCTATATAGAATCAATTGTTTCATACTTAGATCCTATTTGCATGAACAGCGGGGGTTAATTGTCAGGGAAAAGTTACAAGAAAACTCACAGTGATATCAATCACAGGTTTGCTGAAATAATACCTATCTTAATACAGCACAATGGACATTTATATAGTAACACCATGTTTGTGGGACCAAGAAGAGTTCTACAGTCTTGGTACAACTATCTTCCACTTCCTGAGACACCATAGATTTTTAGTCTTAATTCCTCAGATTATAAGTGTGTCTGAAGTAGATTCCAATTCACTCAGGAAATTTTTGGCATTGAATCTTACTGATGCAGCCTGTAGAGCAGCAGTTCTCAATCAGGGGGTCATGGTCCCAACTCATAACAGTAGCAGAATTATACTTACCTTGCAGGAGAGATAATATGATCACGAAGGTGATTTTTCCAGGGTGTCTTAGGCAGGGTTCTCTAGAGAAACAAAACCAGGCCACTAATAATTACCCCTCTATATTTCTATAGAGATAGAAAGATATATAACATAAGAAATAAGCAGTTAGCTAATCTATAAAGCAGCATAAATGGCTCGGTGCAGCTCACTTGCGTGAGGTACCTAGTACACTGGCAGTCCTTGGAGTCTTGCCAAGTAGTCCTCTGTAGGGCAATTCAGGCTATCTGGCCACAAGCGGAAAACCACAAAGCAGGTCACCAACAGTCAGTCAGATGACAGAGTCCAACAGTCCTCAGCTAAAGAGCTGTATATTCCAGGAGTGTGGTGAAGCAGGGCGTGAAGGAACCTCAACTCACAGCAACACAGTCCACGATTAGGTGTCCCATGAGTAGTGTAGCTCGGATATCGAGGCACAGGACCAAAAAGGCAGCCAGCTGGTCTGAAGATCCAAAAGCAAAGGAAGGGGATGGTCAAGCCATTTATATCTCCGCATTTCAATTGATCTTATGTGTGTTCATTGGCCACATTGTCACAATAAACCTGCCTATCTTCTTTGGTCATATTGGCACAAGCCTATTGTGGCAGTCATGTGCTTATGTTCATTTTATGATTGAAATGTAGGGGTGGTGTCTAGTCTGTTAATCTGGAGATAGCCATTGAGTAGCCAATGAGGCCTCTTTGTGGGCATAGCTTTCTCCTGAGACTTCTGGGAAATCTCATGATATTTACCTAGTGAAGATGAGACGCTATCTTCCCCAGTTGTTGGGAGTTAGTCTCAGAGATGAGGTATCACAGAAAAAAGGACTAGCTGCCAGCATCTGGGAAGCTGGAGGAGCAGGCACAGAGACCACATGGCCTTGTTTTGATGGAACCAGACCTCTGAAGCTGGGGTGATCACAAGGAGACTTCTGTCAGCGATGAGTTGCTTCTGCTGTTGAGCCCTAGAAGCGAGGACCCATGTGGAGACCCCTGATAGCGCTGGGATTCTGCACCCACTGACCTGTGACTTAGTGAGTTGGAAGGAGACTATATAGACTGATTTCGGGCATATGGGTTAATATTGGGCTTAAGACTTTGAATTGGACTGGGCTCAATGTTCTGTTCCTCTTGTATATAAACCTTTTCCTTTTACCTATATGCGTGTCTATGAAATTTGTTCCTCTAGCCTACCCGGACCGACACACGTATCTTTCACACAGAGTGAGGCTTATTCATTGCACTACAGATGCGCAGATCCCAGCAATTTTCCCAAATGTGGGAAACTGGACTACATAATTTATGGTAGCAGGGGACTGTGTTCATGCACTCCCCAGTTTTTTTTTTTTAAAGAACAAGAAACAGTAGCAAAATTACAGTGATGAAATAGCAATGAAAATTCTTTTATGGTTGGGGGTTACCACAACATGAGGAACTGTGTTCAAGGGTCATGGCATTAAGAAGATGAGAACCACTGCTCTAGTGCTTGCCATGCACCTTGAAGACACAGGATTCAATACTCCAAGATTGCAAAGCACCTGGATGGAACCCCAGGTTTCACCCAGAAGGTCAAATCAACGTGGATCATTTGGAGCATACAATCAGGGAAACTCCCTATCTCGGGTCCCCATAAGCATTTCAGAAACCCCCACAACCGCCAGCAGGCCCCTAATGCTTGTTGTGGCAGTCATGTGCTTACGTTAATTTTATTATTGAAATGTGGGGGGGGAGTCTAGTCTGTTAATCTGGAGATAGCCATTGAGTAGCCAATGAGGCCTCTATGTGGGCATGGTTTTCTCCTGAGTCTTCTGGGAAATCTCACGATATTTCCCGTGTGAAGATGAGAAGCTATCTTCCCCAGTGGTTGGGAGTTTGTCTCAGAGAGGATGAATCATGGACAAGACAAGATGGCAGCGTCCAAGAAACTGGAGGAGCCAGAGGAGAGGCCACATGGCTTTTCCCTGATGGAGCCAGACCTCTGAAGTGGAAGCGGCACGCTGTTGATGGACCCTGAGCCCTGGAAGTGAGGAGACATGGGGAGACCTCTGTCAGCGCTGGGATTCTGCACCCACTGACCTGTGACTTCGTGAGTCGGAAGGAGATTTTATAGACTGATTTCAGACATAGGGGTTCAGACTTTGAACTGGACTGGGCTGGGATGTTTTCTTAATCTCCTGTTCCTCTTGTATATAAACCTTTTCTTTATATCCATGTATGTGTCTATGAAATTTTTCCTGTAGCCTACCGACTAACATACTTGTCCTACCAAAAGTCACATGTGTGTTCCCCTCATGGTGTTTTTATCCTTTTCCCTTTCTTGACTTGATTTTCTTATTTGGGTCCCTCATTTTTCTGATAGACTTGTTTACATATACAAGGGACCTCATCTTAGCTGTGCATGGAAGTCACTGGGTATACTTGCAGTGTCACCTTCACTTCCCTTAGCAATTTGATCTCAGCTGATGGAAGCAGCCCTGTGACAAAGTGACTTTCAGGATACATACTTAGAGAGATTGGTGGATGGTTCACTGGCACCAATCAGGCTCTCTACCAGGCTGTCTGATGCCCCTTGCCAGCAGTCTTGATGTTCTAAGAGTTTGAATTTGTGCCTGTTCTGCTCCTTGTTCCAAAGCAGTAAACTCATACAGTATTGGTCTTTTTGTGATTGATTAACTTTGCTTAGCATACTGGCTTCCTGCTATCTCCATGCTATGTGGTATTTCATTGCTGTTTTCAGAGTTGTGTTATGTTCCATTATGTGCATATGTCAGAGGGGTTTATTATTATTATTATTATTATTAAATCTGCTGATGAGAATTTAGGTTGTTTCTAACTTCTTGCTCTTGTGAATTATGCTGCAATAAACATGGGAGAACATGTTTATGTCCTTTATCTGTTTCTTATTTCTTTGGGGTATAAACCAAGTAGAGGTCTTGCCGAGTCATTTCAAACTTTTCACACTGGGTCTGCAGAGTTAAAAGCCCATTTGTAGGAAGTAAGAGTTCCAATCTGACTACACTCTTTTGACCATTAATTGCTCTCAGTTTTCATTTTTATTGGACTAAGATTATGGGTATTAGATGGTATCTCATGGTCACTTAATCTTGCATTTCCTGGATGGTTAGTGAATGAGAGCATTTCCTCATATATATATTTTCCATTAGACTGTCATTTTTGTGAATTATCTGTTCATATTTATTTACCTCCTTCTCAGTGGTTGATAGGTATTTTCTTGTTGTGGGTTTGTAATATAATGCAGACTGTAGTAATTAGTCATTTGTGTGTTATGTAACTACTAAATATCTTTTCCCTATCTATGGGCTCTCTTTTTACTCACTTAAGAAATTCTTTCTATGTATACAACTATTTTCTTTTGAAAATACACCACACATCCTTTTTGTCTCACATGGGATGTGTGTCCTTTGTTATGCTTGGTACCCTGTATATTCCCACTACTAGGGTATTAGATTTGTCCCAGTTTTCTTCATAATGATCCTGACAGCTTTGTGGTTTACATTCAACTCTTTGATCCTCCTTGAGCTTTGTGCATGGGGTGAGATATGGGTCTTGTATCATTCTTTTGCAGGTAGCTATCTAATTTTCCAGTGCCACTTATTGAAGAGGACACCAGGTTCTCATTTAATATTTATTGCTTTTTGTTAACAATAAGTTATCTATATGTGGATGCTTTCATTTCTGTTTTTTTTTCTTTTGTCCTAATCCATTGGTCCATATATGTATCATTACACCAGTGCCAATCTGTTTTGACAAGTGTGTTTGTGTAGCAGGAGTCATTTGCCTAACTGGGCTTCTTCCATATCCATATGGAGTTGATATAGTTTTTCCATGTCTTTAAAGATTACTGCTGGAATTTGTTTTGAGATTGCTTTGAATATGCAGATTGCTTTAATTAGTATTGACATTTTCATAATATTGAGGCTTTTGATCCACAAATTTGGGAGATCCTTCCATTTATGTAGATCTCTTTTGGTTTCCTGCAATAATGTTCTTCATTATTTTTTTTTGTACAGGTCTTCAGCTTGGTTAGGTTTTTTCTAGGCACTTCAGTCTTTGTATAGCTATTATGAATGGTATTGTTATTTAAATGTCTTTTTTGGTATTCTCATCTTTCATGTAAAGGAATTCAAATGACTTCTGCATGTTACTTCTTATCCTGCTAGTCTACTAAACTCCTCAGCTGTTTCTAAGAATCAGGTTGTGGGACACCTTAGGATGATTCTCAGTATATAAAATAATATCATCTGTATGAAGTGAAAGGCTCACTCCTTTTGTTACCCCCTGTACTCCCCTGATTTCTTCCTGTTGTCTTTTAGTATGAGCAAATTTTTCTAGCACAATATTTAATAAGAGTGGAGATAAAGGGACATATTTATCAGGTTTCTTTTTTCAAAGGAAATGTTTTCAGATTTTCTCCATTGAGTGTAATATTGGCTATAGACTTCACGTGGACTGGGCTGATGTTTTATTGATACACTGTGGCAGTCATGTGCTTATGTTAATTTTATAATTGAAATGTAGGGGTGGAGTCTGGCCTGTTAATCAGGAGAAAGCCATTGAGTAGCCGATGAGGCCTCTATGTGGGCATGGCTTTCACCTGAGACTCCAGGGATATCTCGCGATATTTCCCTCATGAAGATGAGAAGCTATCTTCCCCAGTTGTTGGGAGTTAGTTTCAGAGATGATTAACCACGGGCAACACAGAATGGCAGCGGCTGGGAGGCTGGAGTAGCCGGTGGAGAGACCACACGGCTTAGCGCTGATGAAGACATACCTCTGAAGCTGGAGTGGTATGCTGTTGATGGACCTGAGTCCTGGAAGCGAGGAGCCATGGGAAGACCTCTGCCAGTGCCAGAATTCTGCACCCAGTGACCTGTGACTTCCTGAGTCAGAAGCAGAATTTATAGACTGATTTCGGGCATATGGGTTATTATTAGACTTATGACTTTGCACTGGACTGTATTGGGATGTCTTCTTAGGGCAACATTTCTTTTGTATATAAACCCTTTCTTATACCTATATGCATGTCTCTGAAACTTGTTCCTCTAGTCTACCCAGACTAACTCATACACTTTTACTTCTTTATAGGTTTTTATTCTTTATAGGTTTTATTTACTTATTTATTTAATAAATCATTTTATTGGGGGCTGATACAACTCCTATCAGGATCAGTACATATATCAATTGTATGTAGACCACATTTACACATTTGTTGCCATCATCATTCTCAAAACATCCTCCTTCCACCTTGGCCCCTATTTCCTTTCCATCTCCACTCCCTCTCTTCAATAAACCCTTAACAATGTACAAACTGTCATTATTTTGTCATTGTACACTGTCTGATGTGTCTATTCACCCTCTTCTCCATTGTCCGTACCCCAGAGAGGAGGTCATATATAGATCCCTGCCATTGGTTCCCACTTTCTACTCCACCTTCCCTTCACCCTCCTGGAATCACCACTCTCGCCCCTGGTCCTGAAGGGATCTTCTGTCCTGAATTACCCTCGCTACAGCTCCTATCCATACCAATGTACACCTCCCTGGTCTAGCTGGTTTTGTAAGATAGAATTGGGATCGTGATGGTGGGTGGGAGGAAGCATTTAAGAATTAGAGGAAAGTTGCATATTTCAGTGTTGATACATTGTTCCTTGACAGGCTCATCTCCTCAAGTAAGCCCCTCTGTAAGGAACTTTCGCTTTACCTATCGATGGACTTTAGGTCCCCAATCTATACTTCTCTTTTATAATTATATAACTTTTTGTTCTTTGATCCCTGATACCCGATCTCGTTGACATCTTGTCGTTACACAGACTTGTGTGGTTCTTCCATGTGTGCTTTGTTGCTTCTGAGCTAGATGGCTGCTTCTTTACTTTCAAACCTTTTAGACACCAGAGGCTCTATCTTTTGATAGCTAGGGACCATCAGCCTACTTCACCACATGTGCTTATGCACAGAATTGTCATCAATGATCATAACAGGAAGGTGGGTATGCAGTGATATGATTTCTGGTTCTTGAAGCCTGATTACTGATCCCTTTTACACCTTGTGGTCATGCAAGCTGGTGTGCTTCCACCATGTGAGCTTTGTTGCTTCCGAGCTAGATGGCTGCTTGTTTGCTTTCAAGCCTTTAAGACCCCAAATGCTACATCTTTTGATAGCCAGGCACCATCAGCTTTCTTCACCACTTTGCTTATGCACATATTTGTCTTCAGTGATCATGTCAAGAAGGTGAGCATCGTGGAATTTCAATATAATAGAATAATTCTTGTATTTAGGAAGTACTTGAGTGGAGGTCCAATGTCCATCTGCTACCTTAATACTAATCCTATATTTGTATGCACATAGATCTATTTCCCCATCATCATTATATAAATATATTCACTTATGTATATGCCTCTATGTAGACATCTATAAATGCCTTTTACCAATACCCACTGGGCTTTCCTCTACTTCCTTTTAGTTTCCTCTTTTACCACTATCACGCTCAGCCTCTATTGGGGTTTCAGTACTTTCTCTCTTTTACATTACTCTTGATCAATCCCTACTGGGTCTCTCACACCCACCTTGTCACTGATTTTGAATCACTTGCTCTTTCCCTTATCTCTGTGTTTGTCAACATCACCTCCTTTCCCTCTCCTCCCCATCTCCTATGTCCCTCCAGAAACATCGGTCCTATTATTTTCTCCTCCAGACAGTTCATCCAGGCTATCTTATCTTCAAAGATCTGCAGAGATAACAATACCTACTAGAAAAACACAGACATCCTAAGCTGAAGCAGCCAAGAACTAAAATGTTAACAACAAACATAACTCTAATGTCCAAATTATATATATATATATGTACATGTGTGTATATGTATATATATGTATATGTGTGCATATATATATCAAATGGGGCATAGAGAGGCTCAGGTAATTGGTAGGGGTAAGACTAAATCAGTGCTACATGTGGTAGCCAACTGTGGGTGGGGGTGGGGTGGGGGAGATATGGTGATGTGTAGAGAGGGAATGAGGTACTAACCCACCCAAGGGGAGCATATTGCTTATATTTCCATAAGGATAGCGAGATCACACTTAAATCCGGTGATGCAGGATATGAATGCAGCATGATGGCATAAAGCAGGAAACAGTGGAGGGGTCTGAGGGCCCAACCCCAATCCCAACTACATGGACAGTGGACTCTTTTCCCAGGGGAATTTCCTTTGAGGTCAGCACTGAAGCTGCAGCTTGTTGAGTGAGATATGCATGAGAACAAATGAAGGGGGAGGAAGTTAGAATGGAGTGTATCCTGGCCTAATGAGTCTTGAGGACGATAATTCTTCTTAGAAGAGTCAATGCACAGAGAGGACCGTGTGGCCAATCCCACTATGAATCAAATCATCCCTCGCTGACACAAGGACCTTTGAGGACAACAATGGAGAAACTGGGTTGGATTGTACCCTGTCTGATCCATCACACCATGATAATGATGTGCAACAGAGCATAGAGTTTCTGAAGGAGTGACAAGGATATATTTTGGTGCCAGGGTGTGGCACCCCATGAGACTCAATCAGGGAACACTGCTGGAGATCAATGAACAAATCTTGAGCTATTTACAGGTCTTTATTGTGTTATTATTTTTATTTTTTACATATGTTTGTTTTTAATATGAGTGTTTTTGGATTTGTTTATCTCATCAACCCACCCTAGCACAAATAAAGACTAATACCCCTCATGAACATAGATGCAGAAATTCTCAACCAATAATGGCCAGTAGAATCCAACAGCATATCCAAAGTAATGTGTATGACCAAGTGGCATGTATCCCAGGCACGCAGTGATGGTTCAGCATAAAAAATAATAATAATAGCAAGAAAAAGGTGAGAACCATATGATCTTATCAATTGACCAAAAAAAAAATTGACAATATCCCACACCAATTCCTAGTAAAAGTCCTCAAGGATATAGGATTAGAAGGGAATATTCCCCATACAATAAATGCCATAGATGAAAAACCAACAGGCAATATTGCACTCAATAGAGAAAAGCTGAAAACGTTGTCAGTCACCTCATAAATCATGTGAACATTGAATGCCAAATAAAGAAACATGAAGAACAACAAATCCAAATGAATTACGGCGCTAGAGTAGACTATTGGATGTCTCACAGATTAACAAACAAGCAAACAATTGTATCCTGAAAGGAATAACAGCCAGAATGCTGTACTTGGAGGCAAGGATGGTAAGACTTCATAGAACGGGGCGATATTTATGTTTTGTTGTACATTGGTAAATTAAACAAGGCTCTCTGGAGAAACAAAACCATGACACTAAAGAATATATATATATGTGATTATATATCATAATAAGCTAACAGTTAATCTATAGAACATATCAATTGTACAAATGTCTCAAGTAGAACTAACTTCCTTGAGAAAGCTGGCAGTCCTTCAAGTTTTGAGGGTTGCTGGGTAGTCCTCTGTAGAAAAATTAATGCTATCAGGTCACAGGCAGCAAAGAACAAAGCAGGTCACTAACAGTAAGCCAGATTACAGAGTCCCAAAGTCCCTAGCTCAAGCGATATAGACTCCAGTAGCATGGTGAAGCAGGTCTTTAAGGAACCTCAAACTATAGCACCACAATCCATGAGTTAGGTGTCCCACAGGTAGTGTAGCTTGCAAATCAAAGCAGATAGGAAACTAGCACACTGGTCTGAGCCATTTATCTCTCTGTCCTTCAAGTAATCACATATGTGTTCATTGGCCATGTTGGTACAATAAACCTACCTACAGCAATTGGGTTGCTATGAGTTTGAACAGACTGGAAGGCACTTGACAGCAAGAAGTGTGTGTCTCCCTTAACTTCCTGGCCCCTTTGAAATTATGAGCATGAAATTATATGCTACTGATAATCGGAAGTAGCAGATTTCCTTTTTTAATCTAAAGCGAATTTTGACTTCCCAACAAATCATTTTCCTGCTACAACTTGCATTTAGGTATTGTTGATAAGATAAAGGTGATATCTAAAAGGCTAATTGATCCACCAAACATGTGCTATAATGGACTTAGAAAAACTCCTGGTTGATAATATGTTACTTTTAGGTGCCAATGAGTCCATTACTACCCATAAAATCCTTATGTTTGACAGAAAAATACCCTCGCTGCTCCTCTGGGCAGTCAATGGTGCTTTCAGCGTTCTTCGGCAGCACCAATATTCAATCCTATCTATTCGTCTTTCATGTTTGGTTGATAATATACCCATCACTATTTCTTAAGCTACTACCATAACAAAATCAATGAGAATTGAAGCAGATTTTATTGTATGAATAATATTGACAGCGGCATCTGCTTTACATTTTGATTATATTGTTCTTTTAGAGCTCTAGTATTTTAGGGACTTTTAATTTCCCTTCACTTTTTTATTGTGCACTCTATTATATTGTACACTTTCAATATATCATCAGTTTATCTATCATTTTATTTGGGATATTTTCCCAGTCGTGTTTTCCCTGGAGACTTGATTTTCTGATAATATCTTCAAATCTTTTTTCCCATTGACCTAATTTGGAGCAACCATACTAAGATACACTTGGACTCTTCTTGCTGATTAAAACCACTTTTCATGGCAGCTAAAACGGCCTTTAGCTTATATTTTCTCTGCATTTTTCCTGTCATTACCTCAGTGAATAGATTTTAGGAGAATAATGAAAGAAGTTGCATTTATACAAAAAAGAAGAAAAGCAAAAGGTTTTTTATTGAAAATTAATAGATTATGTGCTTTCATTGTTAACTTAGGAAAGTAGAAACTATGAAATTAAGCTAAATTTTCTCTGTACTAAAATTAATTTAGCTCTTCCATGACTTTGTTTCCATTAACATTTTTCATGTCTTAGAGCTCTTTATTACTCTCTGACAAACTGTTCATTTTCTCTGTACTCATTCCCTAATTTTTTGGAGGCAGTAGATTTGTATCCAATTTGAACTATTCTTTATTCTCATAGATGATCTTCAATCTTCTATTATACGGTTTTCTTCTTTATTATATGTTATTATGTTCCATGGCCATTCTTTCTAATTAAACATTTAAAAGGGATGCTAATTCTTACAAATTTCCTCTTGGCTTATGTATGTAAGTCTTTAGTACAATGGATTTCTGCTGGATGAGAAAGGCTAACATGGTCTGCTGTGAATATTGATAAAATCATTTCCTTTTCTTTTCTTGGTAGTGTGTTGGTCAGATTTGGCCTTTGAACAGGGTGGAGCTCTTTTATTCATAGTTTCATTCACACACTTCCAAGTCTCAGAAACCTGTGAGGAGACTAGAGATGTTTTCTGAAGCAGAAAGCCTCTTCTTTCTTCTCAGGAACAGTTGATGGTTTTCTGACTATCCATCTCATAGTTAACAACCCCAAGCTCATTCGACAGCACCACAAGATTTTCTGCACCAGTGTTCTTTTACTGGAAATCTGGGGCTCTATTGTCAGAATTATTTTTAATACTCTCAAATATTTTTATTGGAAGAATTAAATGTTTTACTGCAGCAGAGCAATAATAGGTTGGTTTTAAGAAATTTGTGTTTGCCTTTTTTTTTTCTTGGCAAATTGTTACCATCTTACTAGAAATACTATACAAGATAGTTCAGAGAAAAAAGATGATAATCAAACAACCAATAAATTTGAGACTAAATGATGGTAAGTAGAGGCAGCATTTTATAGTAAAATTATGTGTATTATAGAATCCATTCACTCTGACTGAACTTCGACATAATAGTTTTTCTAAGACTCAGCTTCCTACAGAACAGGAGTCAGTAAACGATAGTCTGTGGGCTCAATGTGATCTATCATATATTTTGATAAATATTAACTTAAACAGAGACACGATGATTACATTATGGATTGACATTTTCAAAGAAAAATGACAATGTTCAGTAGTTTTAACAAATATATATATATACACATTTAACAAAACTGAAGGTAACTGTAATTTTCTAAGCCCCTTTCCCCACACAATAAGTGACACCTCTTCCTGAAGATGAGAGAATTAACTCAAGTTTCAAACGATATTTACTGTTGAGTGTCACACAAGAAATGAAATGTCATCCGCAAGCTCCCTCTCCAGGTGGCGCCAATTCATATCAACCCTATGAGACAAGGAACAACTGTCTCCATGGATAACTGCCATGGTAACTCTTTATGTGAGCAGAAAAACTGCCTCTTTCTCCCCGGGAACCACTGGTGGCTGTGAACTGCTTATCTCTGGGTTAGCAGCCCAAGGAGTAAATGCCCTTTTTGAGAGGGGATAATTCATAAAGGAGAGTTAACACACACACCTAAGAAACTCGCATCTGAGTTAACTCCATGTTAGCTTCCTGGCTAAACTTCATGACAACTTCAAAACAGTTTCCTCCTGTTACTGTTCTTTACATGGATGCCTGTTTGAATGGATCAACTTCTTTCTTCTTTTTGGTTGATGATAGCTTTTTTTATAATTTATAAAATATTTTAGAATTATAAATATAAGCTTAGTAGTTAGCTTGCCAATTGATAGGGCCCTTGTAGCCACATTGAATCTCCTATGTGATGGATTAATATTCAGTCTAGGCTCTATGCTTGGTTTTATAATCCCATTTTTGGTGGATGTTCTCTGTTATGCTATAGTCAAGATCAATGGGGTGTGTATTCTGATGCACCATCTTATTATGGGGAATGAACAAAATCACCAATCTTTGTTTCTTCCAGGAGGGTGTGTGGCACCATGACTATGCATTGGGCTGTGTGGTAGTCCAGGTAAACTAGAGGAACAAATTTCATAGACAAGCACATAGGTATAAGGAAAGGGTTTAGGTACAAGAGGAACAGGACATTGAGCCCGGTCCAGTTCAAAGTCTTAAGTCCGATATTAATCCATATGCCCGAAATCAGTCTGTAATGTCTCCTTCTGACTCAGGAAGTCACAGGTTAATGGGTGCAGAATCCCGGTGCTGGCAAGGGTCTCCACATGGCTCCGTGTTTCCAGGGCTCAGGGTCCATCAACAGCAGAAGCAACTCATCGCTGGCAGACGTCTCCATGTGGCCACCCCAGCTTCAGAAGTCTGGTCCATCAGGGCAATGCCGTGTGGTCTCTCTGCCGGCTCCTCCAGCTTCTCGGACGCTGCCAGCTTGTCTTTTCCATGATTCCTCATCTCTGAGACAAACTCCCAACAACTGGGGAAGATAGCTTCTCATCTTCACGAGGGAAATATCGCGAGATTTCCCAGAAGTCTCAGGAGAAAACCATGCCTACATAGAGGCCTCATTGGCTACTCAATAGCTATCTCCAGATTAACAGGCTAGACTCCACCCCTACATTTCAATCATAAACTTAACATAAGCACATGACTGCCACAGGCTGCGAACCAGTTTGGACCTACCAGCTTCTCCTTGAGAAAAAGATGAGGCATTTTGTTCGTGTAAAGAATTACAGTCTAAGAGCCACCCGGGGGGCAGTTCTACCCTCTCCTACAGGTCACTAGGACTCAGAATTGACTCAATGGCAGTGAGCTTGTTTTGATTTTGTTTCTTTGGGGATATGATTTCCTGGGAATGAAAAACAAATAATTAACAACAATAAAACACCTCTGTCAAAATCTTTCCTCTGTATGTAACAGCCATCTCCAAAGCAGATAGTACTCCCGAGCCGTCAGGGAAGGAGACCACCAGTGAACCATGTCTGAGATCTCTCCATGCTTAATGTGCCCCAAGCAGAAACCAGAGACACCCGAGGACATCCCAGGCCCAGAGGCCAAGGTAAGGAGATCACGGGACAGAGCCGAGGAGCAGCCGGAAACTATCAGTCTGTGCAGCAGAGGGTCAGTGATTTCCTGCACCGTGGAGAAGAGGCCAAGGGACCACTTGGCCAAAGGGCTGAGGACTAGAGAGGTAACTTAGCTGCTAGCTGACTTGACACATTGTGGTAAATAAAAGGCTATATGCATTCTAATTCTGACTTGTGGTAACCTTTTAGCTTCATTAATAGACTCCCATAATTATAAGAGCTGTCTGTCAGTACTGTGGTCAATGTAAGAGACTGTCAAACCCAGCACAAAGTAATGGACTGTGAGAGAAAAGGTTGGTGTCAGCGTGGAAGGAAAACGAACCTGTGTCTTGAGTACACAAGGAGTTGGAGTCTCCTTCCTTGCTTAGTAAATGATCTGAAGTATCCCCCATGCTGTTTTGTTCAGTTGCAATCATAATATTAGTCATCATGGCTGCATTCGTATTTAGTATGGATTACTTTAACTCTCCATTTTAACAATCAATGACTTTTTCAAAGTTCACAAAGAAAATGCTTTAGGTATCATTATTATGACATAGTTGAGGTTAATGAGCCTTCATATTAGCTGCTTTCTTCAAAGTATAAATCTCAATTGGCCTGGGTTTATTGGCTATGAAGTATTTCTTTCCACACTATTGATGGAGAACCTAGTTATGATATTATCATCGTTGTCCAAGAGGAAACCACAAAGTAACTTTCTGTCATTTTATGGTAATTTATACATAAAGCCATGATTATTTCAGTCACATGAATGTGCTAAACAGAGAAGGTTTATGTTAATACGTTTTAAACATATGATGATAAAAATAAGCTATGTGATATATTATGTATATGTGTAATTTATTTTTGGATTATTTAATGTACATTAAAGTAGAGTTTTTCCCCAAAATGCTTGAGATCTCAAATGAATGCTCAGTAAATCTGAGTCTTTCTACTGTCAAATGACAAGTAATTTTTTTCAGCCTACAAACAAAGAAAAAGAAAATGACATTTTCCAAATTTGAAGCTTAATTATTTGGCCTATTCCTATCTCAAGTTTGTAACGGAGACTGAAACACTCGTGGTGGCATCTGTATTCTTTATAGTTATCAGTATTTCATGTACAGTCTCATAGATAATTGAATATATATGATTTTATACTTCTGTCTATAATATTATGACACACCCATGCTCCTTGTCTTATGCATTTCCTGCAGCTCTCATTAGAACCTGTAAAATAAAGCCATTTTCTCATTTAAAAGCTGAACTTGTGTTTTGGTTTTCTCCTTAAGCTATGGGAAGATACGCCAGACATGGAGATTTCAGCATCTTGCCATGGTTTTCCTAGACTATCAGAACTATTGCTCCCTGCTTTGAGCAGAGCATGTCCTGGATGGCCACTACTCCTTCACTCTGGATTCTGAAATGAGGCTATGTGAAACAAATTTAAATTCCTATTTCTCTACTCTACTATTATTCCCTTCCAGAGATTTACTAATGTGCTATCTATATATGTGATATGATCCTTTAGAGCACCATAAATCATCATTTTTGTTGTTTTTTTAAATATATTTTTAACCAATGAACAATTTTTATTCCCTTTGGGGAGACAGGACCTTGACTGAGAATTCACAGCCTAAGTAAAATCTTAAGCTTAGAGTTCAAACAAACCAAAGAATATCAGTCTGACTCGAGTGTCCTCACATGGAGGAAAGAACTAAGTCATGGTGTTTTCAATGCTAAGAATAATTATGGAAGCAAAATTATGTGTCTCAGAAAATCTATGAAATGGTTGATGGATTCTGATCACCTACTTACTGGTTTGTAGTCAATGTGTTTGACTTGTGTGACCACTGTATCATCAGGACTCTTAAACTTCAGCTTAGCCTACCTGAACTTACATGAATAAGAAGACGAATCAACCCACACTTAAAAATAGATACAAGATTCTGAAACCTTATTGTGTTTTAAGTTGATGAAAATTTAAAATTATTTGTTAAACTGTGGTTTGCAGGAAAATAAAGCATGACTAAAATATCATTCTTCATTATATGAATGTTAATGTATCTAACAAGCAATTACTGGAAATCTGTGCAGCAACAGGCAGCATGAAAGTAGGATTATGTTCTTATGAAGGTGGAGTGTATGAATCATAAGTAATAACATTAAGTTGATCTGAAAAAATAAATAACAGGGACTTTAGAGGAGACAGATGCAGAACTTAATCTTCCAAGAACTTAATCTTCCAGGTTAGAAAAATGGCAGAGTCTTTCACACAGTAACTTAGAAATCAATAGCTAAATTAGGGCAATGCATTATACTTTTTTTTGTTCTTATCATATTTTATTCATTAAATATTTTGAGCTTATATGAAATTATATTTTTTTCTACAAAGCTTATGCTATAGACTAAATCTTTTACCTAGAAAAAAATAGAATAATTGCAAGCAGAGTAAATACATTGTAAAATTGTGGTAAAAGGTCAACAGTTTAGAAAGAATGCTTAATTAGAGGTTTTAATTATAGGATGGCAGGAGTTAGGCAAATATTGTTTGTTGATTTCCCAAGGGAAGTCATGTTAAATTTTCCTGAAGAGCATACAAAAATATGGAGCCTCATTTGGAAGAAGTTTTAACAATATTCAAAAAGGCATTTAGTAGAAAAAATCAGGAAACATGTATCAAGGGGTTTTCCTTTTACATGACAACAGTGTGATTCTCATTCTTCAAGGATAATAATGAATATCCTACAGGGATTTTCTTGGAGAATATTAGCGTTCTACAGTCCTGATGGTTACCCCTCAAGTTATTTTTGCTCCCCAAACTCCACAACATTAAAAATGAACCTGCATCCCTAGAGGCTGTCCAAACTGCAATTTTGATGTAGTTTAGATCAAAGAGCCCAGGATTTTTATTGAAAAGCATGTATTGTTATCCTGGGTGTCCTTGGTAGGCTCAGACTCTCCTAGAGACTCTATGTACAAAATAACAGAACATCGTCAAGTTCTGAAACACCTTCACTATTGCTTTTCTTTTGAGCCCATTGTCTCAGCTGCTATATTAGTTCATCTTTTTGAGGTAGTTGTACATCTTGATGTTTTTGTTGAGTAATATTTCTATGGTTCTGTACCAGTACTTTCAGAAAGAATATGCACACATATATTTACTTTTATAGAGAAGTTTGTAGGAATATAAATATATATACATATACATACATATATGTATACACATACATATACATATAAATAATCTTAGAAATGTCCGCCAAAGTACACCAAAATCTGAAACTATTGCTTCACAGCATATCTTCCATTTAGATCCATGGCGAGTGAGTCAGCAGTTTTGTATACCGAATAGGTTATCACCAAAATTTCAGCAGTTGGAAACCACTAGACACTCCATGGGAGAGGCTTTATTTTTTTTTATTTTTTTTTATTTTTTTTTATTTTTAGGCATCACTGCCCTGGTGGTGGGAGTAGGAGGCTCAGCCTTTGCTCCTGTGAGCGGGAATTGAACCTCCGTCCCAGCGCGTCGCAGTCCCGCGCACAACCACTACGCCACCGGGGCTCAGCCCGGGAGAGGCTTTATTTATGACAAATGTTTTCATTATTCTTTGCTGAAATACAATTGCCATTCAAATTTTATTCCAGATATCTAATAAGTAATTTTAATAGAACGCTGGAAAGAGTTGCAAAATTTCACACCAAGTTTTGCTGAAATAACAATTCCAATAGGTGTACTTCTTTGCAGACATCTTTTTGCTGTTGTTTGATACAGTTTTTTCCTATCTTTGGTGTGTAAATCTACTTTCTCACGCATTACTTGAAAGTGATAACTTAGAAACAAGTGACATTCACTCAGTTGGAAGCTGCATTATTTCTGGATAAAAGACCTGTTCTATAGCATAAGCTTTGTGAAAGCATATAACGTTTCTTATAAGCCCAGCATATTTAATGAATAAAACATGAAGATCATAAAGAGCAGTGTGTTGCCCTTTAACTAGGGACTTCAAAACTGGATTTGAATGGCACTACTGTTTTTTTTCTCGCTTGTTAGGATTCAGTCCTGCAACACTATCCTCTCTATAACCCCTTGTATTTTATTTCACCCACTGATTTATGTAATTGCATTTCTTTGTCTATTAGCAAGTCATAAATATAGTCATAACTATATTTTCAAATTATAAGAGGATAAATGGATTGTGTAGCTTTGTATGTATTCATGTTTCATTTATGCTAGTAGTAACAGAAAATATACTTTTTTAGGGCCTCTTTGAGCAGAGTTTTTGGCCTACACAAAGTGACAAATTTGTGCTTTCTAAGTTACTATTCACACTGATATCTTGAAATAATTAAAAGCAGAGCAAAAATGTATTTCTGGCATATCATTAAGAAGACAGCCTATTGCTGGGATGCTGATTAAATTCTAATATGAGATAAAGGACCCTAACTTTTATGTGTCTTCTTGCACAGAATCTCCCTGGGCTCATCAACTCTGACAGTTTTACTAGGCTCTATTAAGCATTAGTTAAATTAGCCATAACTTTTAAACATTATTGGCTAATTGCTTTGTGATTCGGAGGTAACTCTAAGGTACACTAAAACTCCATGCCCATACTATACGTTTGTGCTCCTCTGTGTGGTCTCACTGTCTGCATTCCACTTAAGGGCAGCAATCCAGAAATGCACAAAACTTCCCCCGCAGAATCACAGAGGAAGTACTAAAAGGATTAGAGAAAAATATTTTTTTGATAAATGCTTGGAGACAAAAATTATTCTTAGATGATTAAAGTCCTAAAAGCATTTATTTTACTTGTAGTTAATTAGTAGTTCATTTGCTATTAATGAGGGATTTTTTTTGGTGAGGGGCTATTCTCAGTGAATTTAATAATTTCCTTTATTAATTTCCAAAGTGAAACAAACACACAAGCAAAACCCACCATGTTCTAGTTATAGTGACCAAATAGGACAGGCACTCTCAACCTTCCTAATGCCGCGGCCCTCTAACAGTCCCTCATGCTGTGCCCAAACCGTAACATTATTTTCGTTGCTACTTCATAACTGTACTTTTGCTACTGTTGAATTTGGAGACCCCTATGAAAGGGACATTCAAACCCCAAAGGGGTTGTGACCCACAGACTGAGAACTGCTGCTAAAGAAGGAAGTGAATTTCTGTGATTATATCTGCGATTATAACTCTTTAATGGAATAGACATCCACATGTTCCACCATTAGATAGGATGGTAGCTTCAAAGTTCTAAGCTTGCAGGGCACAATCACTAGGACAGCAAAAATTAATTTTAATATCAAAATATCCACATGGGATAGCCAATTTTAAGCATTTAAACATTTCCTTGTCTAAAGAAGAAGCATCTCACAGTTATTTATTTAGTATCCACCTATTTATTTTACACATACACACGATTATTAAAGACACATTGCAATCTAGACACTAGTTTGAACATTGCAGTTATATTCAACTAATCAATGTTTAGGGATATAATATAACATATATTAAGGTATTTGGAACAATATATGCATCTCCTTGAAAAATGAGAATGTTAAATAGGCAATTACAAAAGAAGCATGAACATAAAGTTTAAAACCCATTCGATAATTTTCCACACAAGTCAATTGATAAGTTCTCTTATTTATTTAATCAGCAGGCATATATTGATTATCTATAACATACCTGAAAACAATCTAAGGACTGAAACAAAACCAATTCTGGCACTCAGTGGGTGAAATCAATGAATGCATATATAATTACATTTCTAGTTAGATGTCAACGGGTGCTAAGAAGAGAAATTTCTTACCAACATCAAATCAATAGTGACTGCTAAAGCCATGATGACACAGTGGTTAAGCACTCAGCTAAACTCTAAATTGGCCAGTAGGGACTGGACAGCTGTTGCACACAGGAAAGGTTGTCATATTGACACTCTTGTGGGGGTAGCTCAGAATTGATTCTAAGGCAGTAGGAACATTAGGAATGTTAGGAAAAAGGCATTTTTGAAGGATGATTCAGGGATGACCTCACTGTCAGTTCTGCTGGAGGAATGAATTGCCTTAAGGATTTGAGGGAGAAAGTCAAGCTGACAAGAGAGAAGAATTTCTCAAAGAAATGCCAATATCCAGAGATTTTCATTGCTTGATGGTTAAAAAAAATAATCTCTACTGAATGGAATGAGCAAATAAGTGAGAAATGAGAATGTGGTGGGGGGGCCCTTCAGAGGGCAAGTGAACAAATCAAGGCACATAAAGGGCATTCCAATAATGTTTTGCTTCAGTGCTATTTCAAGTCACTAAATAATGTTCCTTTTTTCCCCACTTTTAAATAAATATTGAATTATTTGCAAATAAAACCCCTTCTCTTATTGTTCCCTGTTAACAATTTAAGAAACCATGATACATTTATCAAAATTAAGGTCATAACATGAGGAGATATTGTGCATTGTCAGATTTTGTTATGATTTTCCCATTTTCCCACTAATGCACCTTTCCTATTTTTGGATGCAGCCCAGGATGTCACATTGCATTCAGTTGTCATATCTTTTTACCCCCTTCTAATCTTTCATAATTTGTCCCTTTTCATTTTTCTTGCATGACCTTGAATGGATTTGAAAAGACTCGGTCATGTAATTTGTAGAATGTCACTCAGTATAGGTTTGTATGATGTGTTATCATGATTAGACTGAGGTTATAGATTTTTGAGAAACATATCACAGAGATGATGTGTCCTCATCTCATCATACAAGGAGGCACAGACATCAACATGAATTATTATTGAGCATGTTAACCTTGACTTTTAACAGAGAATTGATATAACTTAATCAATACTTAAAACTTAGCTCCTGACAACAGATTTGAGGTTAGATTTTAAGAAAACAAGGGCAGAATGCAGATCTTTTGTTCTGTGCCACATGAGATGGTATTTTTAAAAGAATATCAGTGCTATCTATAGCAGAACAAAAGGCATTCATTCCAGAGTGGATGAGAAACATTCATTCTGGAATGAATCATCAAAGATGATTTATTGAAAATTTTCTGGCAAGTGTTGGTACACCAGGGACCTGAGAGCTGCAGCTGACCCTGCATTGACTGTTGCAACCACCGAAGGATGTCGTTAGGGAGACAGCAACCACCTCTGCTCTCTTTCCAACTTTATATAATGTACTCTGAGGCATGACAGTGCCATGTCGCTGAGTTATGGCAATCAGACCTGATACTTCTCCAGAGAATCCCAAACCTTGTCTGCATAGTGCAGATCATGAACAAGTGTGACTTTATCTTCAAGTAGTATTTGAAAACATCATCAGAGAACTATCCTACAAGCAGTGCTGGTGGAAATGTTCAAGTGGAAAGAAAACTATTGCACCAGAAATTCTCCTTCAAACTGTTGAGATTTCAATTAGCAGCTCAAGGTATAACCACTAAGCTACCAAGGCTCCTTGGTAGGAACAAAGAGAGATTGAGAGAGAGAGAGAGGGAGAGAGGGGGAGAGCAAAGATATTCCTGATAAAAAATATCACTTCTATTCCTCCTATTTAAACTTTGCCTAAAGAAGTAATAATAAGGATAAGAAGGTGGTAGGGGTTTCAAAAGCAAACAAAAAGCTCATGGGCAATGTTCTGGAGTCCTTTATTAGTGTTCAATGGTCGAAAGCTATTCTTGAAGCATGTTCTATTAAAAAAAAAGTTATCCTCGAGATGTTCTCAAAATACAAGTGGGGATATTGTTAAATTCATCTTTCAACTTTCACGAACTTATTTTAATTTTCTCTAACTTGAACCTGAACTTACATAAGAGAAACCAATGGTTTGTTTCACATGTGACCTGTGGCCTCATTTTGTCTGCTGACATTAAGCTTCAGTACAGACTCTTCCAATGGATGTGGCCATTTTGATTCCTGTGAAAGTGCACAAAGTTTACACTAACCACTTATGTTGTCGAAAAATGCCATTTACAGTGAAGTCATTGGACTTGAAATTTTCTGTCATGAGATCTTGAAATTCATTTTTATCACCAAGGCCATGTTTTCCAACGGCCATTCCTTCCTGTTTTTTCCTAAATTTTAGCTGCCTATAATTACCAAGAATTTTGATTACATATATGATGAGATGGAAGAAGTGTGTGATATACAAATTTGAGTAATATTTGCATTTGTCTGTGTTACATGCACACAGCTGTTACCGCACCATAGAGAGTTGTGCTCCAAGACAGATCTTGAACTGTTCTTCTTGATGATCAATTTAATGCCATTCCTCTTGATTGTGTTGTTCCTTGTTATTAGGCCATATGACTGGTTCAAAATGTCCAATATCAGTCAATTTCAGCTCACGATGTCTACAATATCAACATTTTTGGATTCTACTTAATATTCAATGATTGACAATTCTTTTATATTCATGCTTCATAAGTACTACATTGCAGTTATTAGTTGACATTTGCAACTGTCTTCTCATTTTGAGATATGTCTCATCAGCAAGTGCAGGTACCCCAAACTACTCCATTCACATCATTGTGGTTTGCTTTGCCTTGAGGATACAACTGTTCTCTAGCTCTGTATTGAGTGCTTTCAAATCTAATGGGCTCATTTTCTAGCATTGTATCTCACAATATTATACTGCTCTTCATAAACTGCATTGGCTAATCGTTCTGAAATAGAAAGCCTATTCCTTCTTTATAGTCTGTTCACACATGGAAATCTCTAGCAAAAACCATTCATCTTTGTAATGTTCTGCTATTTGAAATACTGGTAACACAGCATTTAGAATTAGAGAAAACTGACTCTACTCGGGCAAACTGATAGACAAGCAGTAGTCTGTTGTAGATTTTATTACTCCCTGTCTTCTTTCTTAAGTTGGATAAAGTAAAACTGTGGTTTTACTAAAGCAGATTCAAAGAGGTCCCATCAAAACATCATTTGAGCTTTATCTCATGTGTGCTGATCTTTTAAATATAATAAAAAAAGATCTTAGAGTTTAAGCTAAATAAGAAATGTTCTTAAATAATAAAAATTCGTAAAGCTAACACATACAGGTGACACCAATATAGTATTATTGTTCTTCTCTGCATACTTGGCAGCTTTTTTGTCTGGTTATTTTTCATTTTAATTCATATTTACAAAGCCCAGTATCCAACGTGGTCTCTTATTTTTTTAAGCATCTTTTTTCTTTGACCCAACCAAAATCCCTATTCCAGGGTTCCCATGTAGGCTCATGCCGCTGATGATCCTGCCCTTATCAAAGGTGCAGATCCTTTGTAAATGTTGAGCAAACATCGGGAGGAGCTGTGGGTGCGGACTCCCCCGGTGTCAGACACAGCACATGCTACAGACAGAAGTGCTGGAAATGGAAAACATTAAAGGATCAGTGACATGCGAAGGTGTCCAAATGTACAACTGCCCAAATATACAAAGATTTGTTATCTGTGTACTTGTCTGTCAAGGAATTTACAATATTCATTTTGAATTATACAATGAATTCTTTTCTCCAAGGAAGAAAAGAGAGCCTATGATTGAAAACTTTCAGTGGCGACCCTAGATCCTAACTAAGATGCCCTCGTTGAAATAAATCAGCCAAAGAACCCTTTCAACTATAGACCACGTGACAAATCTACTGATATTCTGCTTATATTCACCCTGGAGTCCCTAAGCCCAGGCATGTGCACGATGTCTAGCATAACAGCAAAAGAAAAGGAACTGCTGTCTTAGAAAAATATATATACAATTAGTACAAAATCCCTATATATCTTTGATTACTGGTCAGTCATGTATTTTCAAGGAACTTACTTATTGTACAATTTATTTTCCCCATAACCCCATCTGTTTTAACTGTGGCCAGTACATGAAAAAAGTTTTATAAATAATGGCTATTTTACATATTTGCTTTTTATATAGGGACTTAATTTCAGATTTTAACTATGTTTTCTTTATTCTTTTCTGTATTGTATTAAATGGTATCCTATACAAAATGTATTTCATTCAGACTATGAAGAAGATTGAATGACTGTCAATGCCATTGCAGAAAAATTGACAATCTAGTTAATAATATTTTAAATTAGTTTAAGTATATTAGAAATTGCCATTAAGAACTCAAGTGTGGCTACAGTGCAATAACAAAATAAGTGCTAACACTTAAAATTAATATAATCTTATTTTTAATAAACACTAATTAAAACTTTGAGGAAAAGAATTAATGTCTGTATTGAGCTATTTCTAAAGAAGAAACTTAGCTAAGACCTGCCACATAGCTAAGACAAAATTGCATCATTAGAATTACTGCTGAAAGTTCAAAATCTCACTGTGTCAAACAAACAAAAGACCAAAAAGACTGATTTAAAAGATATTATCAAATAGTTTGTAATCCCAATACTGCAATGAAAGGACCACATTAACTAAAAGCATCATATCAAGAGTTAACGCTATTGCAGTTTTCATCTATGAATGATATTTGAGCTTGTTCACAGCAGTTAGTTTTCATTTGAGAGAAAATAAAATTTCACAGCAATTTTCTTCAGAAAGAAATTTGTGTCTAACTTTTCAAGTCTTAGAAATATAAAAGCCCAAATTTATTTTTGACATTTTTATTTACATATTTTCATAGTAGAGCATTTATAGCTGCCTGAATTGATTTCATTTTACCCTGATACAGTTTTTCCTAATATTTCAAGTGAAAAGAAAGCTAAATCAATTCACTAGTCAAAGGTAAAAATTTATAGAAAATATATCACCTACTGAAACAGTCATTAATTAATAATCTATTGAGATGCTACCATTTTACTGAGTAATTAAAAATCAAATTATAATTCTTTAATATCTTTATGGCATATTGAATTACTACTTTTGCATTTATTAGTATGTATATTAGATTAACCAATTATAACTCAGATCAATAGTTATTTTAGTAGAACATATTCATTTTGTAAGCATTTATCCATTATATTTTCAGTGTCTTATGTTCACTAACATTGGAAGTATACTTGTAAATAATAAGTAAACAACATTTGGGTAATCATTTCTCCTGAGAATGTATATTATGAAATGTAAAGCATAATTTAATAATCTAACTAAATTGCTTTAATATCATAGAATTATATAAGACATTTTAACTGCTAAAAATAATTTTCTATACAGAAGTAAATGGCACTTACAACTTTGAAAATATTCATAAGCAATGTATCAGAAGTCCACAACCTAGTAATGATAGTCTCAGAGCACTTACCTCCACATCATCTGACAACTTGACAGAAATTAAATTCTAGGATCCCACCCCATCCTATTACATCAAAAACCTAAAATTTGAAGTTCATCATTTGGGTGCACTCTAATATTTCTCAACTTTTAATTAAATATAGAACTCCATTTAGTTACCTAAGATACTTGAAATGACAAATGAACTGCATTAGAAAGAATATTTCTTAAGAAATAGCTCCGGTTGTGTAGAACTGCTGTCTCTGTTGTTTGTAGCTGTCATGTAGTCTCAAGCTTATGGTTGCTTTATGTTTAGTAATATGAAATGTGGCCTGGTTCTGGGCCATCTTCTCAGCCCTTGCTATGTTTTAGTCAATTATTATGGGGCTGTCGCTAACCAACGTCCTTTTGGATTTCCCCCATTTCTGCTTGGTTTCAGCTCTACAACCATTTGAAACGGAGTCCCAGTTTCACCAATCTGGCACCTGATGAACTGTGTCCAGGGGTTATCTAGAGAAACAAACCAAATGACTATCATCTATGTATCAAAAATAACTTTTATAATAAAAAGTAACTTTATGTAAGAAGATACCCCAGCCCAGTCTAATTCAAGTCCACAGGTTCAATGCTAGCCATGCCTCTTCAGACTTAGAGAGCTGCGGGTCTATTACACAAGTGTGGTGCAGGGAGATTGCAGGTAACTGACTGAAGTGTCATGGATCCAATACATGTAGAAACATGATGTGGAACTGACAGTTCTCAAGGTCATGTGGCCACATGGGGCCGCCACAGGGTCAAAGGAAGGCACAGTGTCAAAGAGAGCACTTCCCAGAGTCCCTCAATCTTAAATAGAAGACAACATTCCCAAGGAGGTACTATTAGATTACCACTTGACTATGCCTTTGGACTCTGCCCCACACATTCAGATGAATTCAATATGACATAAAATCTCAAGGCTCCAGCAATATTCTTGTATTTCTCCAAAGATTGACTATGTTGCCATTATTATTATTCTTTTGGCTGTCTACAAAATATCAAGAATTACAGAGATTAAGATAGATAGTTCCAACATTGGACTCAATACGAGTCAAATTAGTGTCATTGCTTTAGACATATATTCTAATTTCCCTACTGTTCTTATGTCCTGAACACTTTTTCTTCCAACAACCAAACTTTGAGTCTTTGTTCAAAGGTTTCCCTTATACAATTAGATGATATGCCCCACCTTAGGTGGAAATTTATGGAAAAGTTGAATTCTTAGGCTCTTGTGAAAAATTGGACAGCAAACTGAAAGATCAAGAGTTTGAACCCACCAACTATGCCCCAGTCTGTCTCCATAAAGTTTTATAGCCTCAGCACCTCTGTGGGATAGTTGCGTCTCCTGTAGGGTCCCTCTGAGTGTGTTGAGTGGAACTATTCCACAGGAATGTCAAGGCTGTAACATTTCAAAAGGCAACAAGAAAGAAGAGGAAGCCCTTCAACCAGATGGGTTGACATGGTGCCTACAGCAATGGGATCAGGCACCGGAGCCATGGGAAGGACGGCACAGGACAGGGCAGTTGTGCACAGGGATGCTGTAGGTCAGAAACAACTCGATGCCACCTAACTACCACCACAGAAATGTTTGAGATAAGGGTTGCCAAGCTTTTGATAGAAGTAAAGCTTCACCTACATAACTTCAGAGTGGATAATGGCCAAGATAGGTTCAAATGAGAGAATCTCTCTATTGTTTTTGACATTCAATCTTCTCATGGTTCTCATTACTTCTCTTTTAAATTAAGTTATCTTTTCCAATAGCCACACAAAACTCACAGACCATATTATAGAGCTAAGGGGTGAAAGGGTTTAATAACAAGGCAGCAGGGTACAACTTTGAATCAGAAACAAGAAGCACTTGGACAAGTTGTAGAAGTTTCTCCCAAAGGGAAGAATATATCCTTCCCTTTTTTCATGTAGTCATCTCACTCAGCTTCCATTAGCTGTGCAAATAATCAAGACTTTCTCTCCAGGGAGCTAGTAATTTTTTCTTCCTAATGAGTCAGAAAAGAACCTGATTCATTTAACATGAGTTTTACTGAAGTTGTTATTGTTCAGTTCTTAACTACTTGATAATCTTCATACATTATTTCTGATATCTGTATTGCATATTTGCATACATATAGATGTGTATATATGGGGAATGAGTGAGTCTAAAAAATATTTGAGTTTTGAGAAAGACAAACAAAGTGTAGGAGCTCTGCAGTTATCTGATATCAGAATGGTAATTTTATTTGTTTTCACTCTTCCTTTACATCGTTGATGTTAAATTAACTGATCAATTATTTATCATCTTGAAATATACATCTTGAATATGCATTCACATTTAAATCTACCTATGTTTAATTTATGTGTATAATGTTGCCTTTTATGGAGTGTAAGTTTTAGATGACAGACATTGAAAAGTTACAAGTCAATACGTGGGATGAATTTATTCTTTAAATTTTTGGCTGATTTTAAAGTCTAACTTTATTTTAAAACCAAATCATTATCACCACTCTCATTGCTTTTGTCCCATTTGAATTCTACATAGCTGACCTCAAACATTTTCAAAATAATGGCATACCAAATGCAATAATCTATTAATTATCTTTATCCCTTTTGAGGCACTTCACTTCCATTATTCATTAACCATGGGACTGAATTTTGCATAGAGTATTTATTTCTGTATACTAAAGGATACATTAATAAGAAGATAATAATGCCTCAAGTCCCATTCTCCAATGGTTTTCCGCAGAGTATTATATATTACTTGTTGAAGTATTACTATGAGCATTAATGACTATCATTGAATTTTAAAATGTTGGTTAGAATGTTTAAAATATGCTTAAATGCCATTATCCATAGCCCTAATAGTAGGAATAGATGCTCAGATTATAGAAATGGTAGCCATTTAAGAAGAAACCTTAATTGGTTAATTATAAGTTCTGATTGTGTTTTATCATTTGTATCATACTAATGGAAGACTAGTTTTGTAAATCTAAAAATAATAATAATTGTTTCCATAATTGTTTAACGTTTCAATTCCCTTAAAATATAAGACGGAAATAAAATTGACTAAAATAATATATGATAATTTGAATTTGCTATAGAAAAATTAAAACTTTTCATTTATGTTATGGAAATGAGAATATAAACATTTTCTATAAATTAAAAAAGTAGATCAGTGGAAACATTTCATTAATTTTCCTTGACATAGGGATTAGCTTAAAGCATAAAATATTTCTACTTTTCTCAAGTATTCCTATATAGAATCAAATTTGTAACTAAAATTTGGAATGAGAATGAATGTTCAAAAGAATTTAACCTATCTAATTCACACATAACAATAAAAATTGTGATTCAGAAACCTCTCTTGACTGCTAACTGCTGGCTTCTTGGAACACTAAGACAAAAGGCATAATGAAATATAAGACGGCATCAAGAAAATCCTTACATGAAGAACACAAAAGATCAGTAAAAAGACAGGAAAGGATGAACATGCATGTCAGAAGAAAGTCTGTAATGGGCTCTTTCTCTTAGAATGGCTAGAGCAAATGAAACGAATTATGAAGTCAAAGAGCTGAACAGAAAATTTCATAAAGCAGCTCAAAGAAGTCAAATTAAAATATTATAATGAAATGTATAAAGACCTAAAGTTAGAAAACCAAACAGGACAAAAATGCTCAGCCTATCTTAAAATGAAGGAACTCAAGAAAAAAACAAATCTTTGCATTACAATATTGAAAGATTCTATGGATAAAGTATTGAATGAAACAGAAAGCATGAGAGAAATATAAAAAATATATATATACAGTCACCCTATCTAAAGAACTGTTCAACACACCACCATTTCATGAGGTAGTTTATTAATGAAGACTATTGGTGCTGACAGAATAAGTTCTAGCTTTCTGCATTAGCTTACAGCATTAGCCAAAGACAAGCCTCCAGTAATTAATATAATACAAATTGAAATATTCCAACAAGCTAATGAAATACTGGAAATATTAGTGTATGTCATTAAAAACTGTTTGAAAGACAGCTTGTTCGCTAACTCTCTAGAAGAGATACATATTTGTGCATAAATCAAAGAAAGGTGACACAAAAGAATATTAAGATATCACTAATATCACATGGATGTAAAATTTTAGCTAAAGAACACCATGTCACAGTGGTTGTAGCAATATATTGACATGAAACTGGCAGGGGTTCAAGTTACATTCAAAAGGAATATCATTGCCAATGTTAGATGGATCTTAGTTGAAGAACAAAACAATGGAGAGATATTTCTGGTGTTTTATTGACTAAGCAAAGGCATTTCACTGAACAGATCACAGAAAACTATGGATAGCTTTGAGGAGATTGGGAATTCCATAACACACCATTTATGTTCATGTTGAAGTTGGACAAGGGTCAAAAGGCAGTTGTGGGAACAAAACAAAGGGAATCTTCATGGCTTAAAATCAGGAAGGGTGTTTCCCCTTTCCCCACATTTATTCTGGTTCTCTCACCTGTATGCTGAGCAAATACTGAGAGAAGCTGGACGCTATGAAAAAGAATATGGCAGCAATATTGGAGAAAGGTTTTTTAACAGCATGGGATATGCCGATAATGCAACTTGCTTGCTGAAAGTGAGGAGTTGAATCATTTGCTGATACAGAACAAGGGTTGAAGCTATCTGTGTAGGTTATAATTTAATATAAAAAGACCCAAACCCTCACAATTGGACCAATAGATAACATCATGATAAACAGGGAAAATATTGAAGTGGTCAAGGATTTTGTCTTGCTTGGATCGACAACCACTGCTTTTGGAAGAAGCAGTCAAGAAATCAAATAACATATTGCGTTGAGCAGATGTGCTGAAGAAGACCTCTTTAGACTAATGAAAATCAAGGAAGTTACTTTGAGGTCTGAGGTGCATTTGACCCAACTCTGGGTATTTTCAATTGTGTCATATGCACTCGCAAGTTAGATATTGAATAAAGTAGATTAAAGTGATGTGTGTGAAATATGCTGCTGGCAAAGAATACTGAAAGTACTCTGGGTTGGCAAAAGAATAGACAAATATGCCTTGGAACAATTACAGTCAAAAAATCCCTCAGAGGTAAGGATGGCGCGACTTCCTTTTGCCCATGTTTTTCAGATATGTCGTCAGGCAGAGCGGTCCCTGGAGGACGGCATCGTGTTTGGTGCAGTAGAGGAGCAGCCCCAAAGGAAGGCCCATAGCAGGATACGTTGACACGCTGGCTGCAGCAACAGGCTCCGACCTTAAGCAATGGTGAGGAGGGGGCAAGACCAGACTGTGCTCCACTTCCGCTGCATGCTGAGACTCCGTGGGTTGGTACCAGCTTGATGACCCTTAGCAATCACCACAAACGGACTTTTTAGACCACTGTGAAACATAAATTTCGTCCTTTTAGAATTCAAATTTAAATCAAAATGAATCCCTGTATTGTAGAAAATATTCATTTAATTCTACATTTTTCTTGACATTTAATTTGTTTTCTTGTGAATATTTTAAAGCTTTTCTGCATATTCAATAATAAATATGAGAAAGAATCTAAAATGATTTTGTGCTAAAGATATTCCTAAATATCTACAATAGTGGAAAGTATTAAAAAGGATAAAATTGATGACCATATGCTGATTGCAACCCATAGCAACTCTATAAGATAAAGAAGAACTGCTTTTTAAGGTTTTCTGATACTATAAATCTTTATTAAAACAGGCAGTCTTACCTTTCTCCCCTGAAGCACCTAGTTGGTTTGAACCACCAACCTTGTGGTAAGCAGCCCAATTACCTTACCAAGTAGCCGAACACCTTACCGTGACCTTCAATCTACACATGCTATTATTGCTGTTAGGTGTCATTGAGTTATTTCTGACCCGTAGTCAGGCCATGCACAACAGAACAGTGCACTGTCTGGTCCTACATCCTTCTCACAGGGATCTCCATGATCGTGCTGATTGTTTACAGAGAGTGATTCCTTTTTTCGTGTATCTGTGTGTTTGACTGTCACATTATTTGGGTGACGATCGTACCTGGGACTATCAGCATCACCATCACACCAGAGCAGAACAAATGTCTGTCTTCCATAGCCTTTGTTCAATGACAGTCCCATGCATACTTAATCCACACAAAGACTAAAAAGGACACCATCTCAAATTATATGCATTCACCTTCTTTTAGGATTTTATTATTCCCTTTTCCCAGTCAGAATGAAACAGAAAACTTGGAAAAGAACACAAAATCTCAAGCCAGAGAAAAGGGTGATTTTTCTCAGAGAAAACATAACTTTCCTAACTAAACTAATTTGTGAGGAGGGTTAGAAATACGCTATTGAAGATGAACAGTTCCTCCACAGCACCATCAATATGCTTCACAGTGTCCATCTAGTCCTTAGAAACTCTAAAATTCCCCGTACCCATGAATTCAGTCTCCTTTTTAACTCATTAGGAGGCAATGTACTGTCACTTCACTTCATGGGCCCACTTCTTATCATTGAACCCTTCTATGAAGGATCCTCCAAATAATTGTTTTCTTCTGCACAATTCTTTAAAGCACCCATAGTATCTTCACTGATACTGATATTTCCTCAAGGTACAACTGATGTCAAATGACAGTAAGTGACTAAAGAGTTAAATAAGTAACAAATTCATGATTAATATCAATCTTTGTCTTCCTTTCTTACAGCCTCTCCATTCCTAATAATTACTTTCAGTGATCAATTTATAATTGCCTAAAGCATTGGTTTTCATAGCATCAGATCTCCAATAGATTAGAGAATGATAAATTAATTAACTAATGACAATAATTGATCTTGGTTTTACTGCATATTTATTTTATTCTTTGATAATAACAGGTTTATTCAATTTTAGCACCCCCAGGAAAGAACTAGGAATATGACAGATCTACAGAGCTCAAGTTGAACTTAGCTGGATGTACTTCAAAATAAACATTCTTTCAAATATTTAGACTAACACTGTCATTCAGGAAAGTGTACTATACAGTGTTTTCTCAGACTGGATGGTTTAAGAAGCAGACTATGGTGTAAAAATTTCTAAAAAGTAGATATTCTGTAGTGGATTATTAAATTATACTCTTCTATTTAAGTCTTTGTAACTTCCACCAAATGACTGCATGAGATAATATATATGAAACTAATGTGGGGGTTCATCAGCTTTGTCATCCTGCTGTGTATAAAATGAGTTTTTCAGGAGCAGGAACTAAAACACTCACTGCCACCAAGAAAGAACAGCTAGGAATGAAGGTTATCCTTGCACTCGAAAGGTGTCCAATGTGGTAAAGCCCACCTGGGGGGAGCAGAGGAGTGGCAGAGAAGCAGGAAGAGAAATAGCACTGAGATCAAGGGGGAAAAAAAACATGCATTTTCTAACCTATGAATTCAAGAAAGCTGGGTGCTTCCTGGTACCTGGCTCACATTTAGAGATGTATTGAGGAACTGTGTTTGCCAATATAGAAAGTCAGAGCTGCACACTTTTGAGGTGGTGCTTATAACAGAGTAGACAGGCTTTTAGTAATTGTGTAAGTCCAGGTAGACTAGAGAAACAAATTCATGGAAACACTCATTTATGTATAATAGAAAGTTTTACATAAAGGGTAATTGTACATTAAGAAAACATCCCAGCACAGTCCAGATCAAGTCCTTAAGTCATATATTAGCCCATATGTCTGACAGCAATTAACAAAGTCCTCTTCAGACTCACCAAACACATGCAATGACGCCAAATGCAGAATGACCGCAAGCCAGTGAGTAGAAAGTCTCTGGATCCAGTGGTGTTGTAAGCAGCTCAGCGCTAACAGGAGTCTCCATGAGATTTCTCTAGGTCCAGGTTTCTTGCTGCATGAAGGTAGGTCTATGTGGCTTCTCCCCAGGGATGTCTGGCAGAGAGCCACTCAGGCAGTGAGCAATGTCACTAGAAAGTCTCCAAGAAAGTGAGCTTAGAGAGATAGTGTCTGTACCTGCAAGAAGGAAATACTGGATTTCCCAGAATCCTGAGGTGAAGGCCATGTCCATACAGAGGTCATTGACTATGTCCAGATTGACAAGATAGACTCCACCCCTACCCTCTTAGTCCTCAAATTGACCTCAAATTAGTGACTACCACATAGTTTACCAAAAGTTAAAAGAACTTAAGCAGATCAGAGTCCAAGGGGCCATGTGTCTGAGGACAGAGAACCAGAGATTACACCATCCTTCATGCCTGGGAAAAGTCTGACTTGAAAAATTAGCTGCCTCCTGGTCATTTCTGCTCCTTGCTTGGAATCATGAGTATTGTCTGTGGTTTCTCTGTGTGAGAATTGATAAGGGAATTTGGAAAGTGAGGGTATGCTGTACCTCAGCCTCTTAGGAATCAGATTTGGACTGATGTTGAATTTGGTTCTCATTCATTTCTGTGAAGTCAGAGTAGATCAGATACTGACCCAGTTATCACCCTTACTCCTCCTCCTCAAGTCACAGCTTTGCATGGCTTTGCAAACAGTTTTCCTCAGCTGATGGCTTGTATGTTGTTGTTTGCGTGTATGCATAGGTTTGTGTATGTGTGTGTAAATGAATATTCTGGCAGTTTCCTCTCTTGCTCTGTATCCCATATCCAGCTCATCCCATCTGACCTCTGGTTTGGGGTCAGTAGCTCAGCTCTTTAGTCTTGTGAACCAGAAATCTGCCCTCTAGTTGACCTGTTGACCAGTTCCAACAACCACGAGTCCACAGAAGATTCCTATTTGACATCTGACCCACAGATTTAGGATGTGTCAGCCACCAGCCCACAATCCCATGAGTCATTTCCTTGACAATGTATGGGTTATGTGAAATCTTGCAGTAAATTTTGGAACCCAAGGACGGGAGGGAGCCTCCTGAAGAGAAGACGAGCTAATGTTAAGGGTAATGCTGTGCCACACCATGTTCAAAAAGGAAGATATTTGGCCCAACTTTAGCTTCTTTCTCTTGGGAACCAGAACCATAGGAACATTTATAAATAAGATAGCCATTCAATCATCATTAGTCAGGAGCAACTTTGTTATTAGTATCTATGATACTTTATTTCAGCCCCCCCCCCAGGTTTGCCTTTTCTTTATTTCCTGTTTTAAAATCATTTTAGTGGGGGCTCTTATAACTCTTATGACAATCCATACATACATCCATGTGGCAAGAATATATGTACATTTGATGCCATCATTCTCAAAACATTTGCTTTCTACTTGAGCTCTTGGTATCAGCTCCTCATTTTATCTCCTCCCTCCTTGTTCCCCTTCTGATGAACCCTTGAAATTTATAAATTATTATTTTATTTTATCTTGCACTGGCTGGCATCTCTTTCCACCCACTTTTCTTTTGCCCACCCCTCAGGGGGGAAGTTATATGTAGATCCTTGTAATTGGTTCCCCCTTCCTATTCCCCCTTCCCTCCACCCTCCTAGTATTGCCTCTCTCATCACTGGTCCTGAAGGGATCATCTGTCCTACATTCTCTGAGTTTCTGCTTTCTATCTGTACTAGTGTACATCCACTGGTCTAGAGAGATTTTTAGGGTAGAATTGAAAGCATGATAGTGGGGGTGGGGCAAACAGGAAGCAGTTGTGTGTTCCATCATTGCTACATTACACCCTGACTGGCTTGTCTCCTCCTGTGACCCGTCCTCAAATGAATAGCCAATTGCCTACAGATGAGCCTTGCGTCCCCACTCAGCACACTCCTCATTCATATTGACATGATTTTTTGTTCTTTGATGCCTGATACCTGATCACTTTGATATCTCATGCTCAGAGGCAGGCAGGTGTGCTTCTTCCATGTGGGCTTTGTTGCTTCTGAAATAGATAGCTGCTGGTTTACCTTCAAGCCTTTAAGACCCTAGATCCTATATATTTTGATAGCCATGTACCATCACCACACTTGCTCATGCACACATTTTTCTTCAGTAATTATGTCAGGAAGATGGGCATCACAGAATGTCACTTTAAAACAACAAAGTGCTTTCTATTAAGGGAGTACTTGAGGGAAGGCCCAATGCCCATCTGCTACATTAATACTAAAACTATAAATATATGCACATCCCCATCATTATATATATATATGGATATATATATCCCCATCATTAATATAAATACATTTAGAAATGCATATGTCTGTATTTAGTTCTCTATAAATATTCTTTGCCTCCTAGTTCTTTTCTCTATTTCCTTTTACCTTCCTCTTGTCCCACTATCATTTTCAGCCTTCATTTGGGTTTAAGTAATTCCTGTTGGTTACATTGCCCTTGATAAGTCCCCACCAGTCCTCCCCCACCCTCCTTGCCTCTGATTTTGAATCACTTGTTGTTCCCTTATCCCTGGGTTGGTCAACACCACTTCTTCTCCCCCATCTCCCCTTCTCCAATGCCCCCACCCCTCAGAACCATCAATCCTGTTGTTTTCTTCTCCACATTGTTTATCGATCCTATCTTATCTAGATAGATCTGAAGAGATAATACTATGCACATAAAACAAGACAGTGTCAAACAAAATGACACAGAAAAACAAAACAATGACAGCAACAACAAAAAAGAAAACCCCAAACCAACAATAAAATCAAAAACAAAAGCAAAAAGAAGAAAAAAACCTGTAAATATTTCAAGGTGCTGTCCCCATTGTCCATTTTAGAGACTTCTCTGCTGTGTTCCCCAGGCTGCTCTGCCACCCTGGTGGGGTGGGCTGGCCTCCACTCAGTAAGAGTCCCACACTGTGTCTCCAATGCTGCCCCCAGCAGGGCTCTTTCTCAGTGCAGGATTTCTCCTCTCATAGTGGGGCCGGAGTCAGGGGTAACCTGACGGCAGTAAACAACAACCAATTAGGAGTGTGTATTTGAATTTATTCTCTTTTTTACTTAATTTCTGCTCTTTGCATAATATTTGACCTACAGTTTAATAAATCAAGTATTATATCTGTTCCCAATAGAAAGATGCTGCACACAAGTTCATTTTCATTTTTGTAACTCAAATTTTAAGTCATATGAATGTAAGTTTATGTCAAATGAGAGCAAAATTTAAGTCATATTACCTGCACTGCATGTTTCAACTAAAAATTGTTATGTTTATCTGAACTTAGAACTACTTCCCTAGCCAGTATAGCTTGTTTGAGGATTGTGAACTTAATCAAGTATTATTTCATGTGTAACTAATTCCATTGCTTTATAGGTATACCAGTGGTGAAATTGTGATTGCACCGGTGTGTGCAACAAAGTATTTTGATGTTTACTGTATATGATTATGTTAAATTGATCCTTATATTTTTTAATTCTTATTTTATCTAGTATAAAGGGATAGGCCTATATGTATACTCTTTAAATTTAGTGTTATAAAATGTAAAATTAATAATTTGATCCAAAGTTGACGTAACTAAGAATTTAGTATAATTTTTTATTCAAAGTTGACACATATAGCATACATTTTTTTTGCCTTTTTAAATTGTTGTTTTTCAACTCATATGAAGTAAATGCTTTAAATTATCTTTAGGTATGTGGCGTACTTACTAAAACTTGTGAAAAGTAGAAAAGCATTTTTTTTCCATTAGAAACCTACAACTTTTTTCAATTTTATGTTTTAAAATAAGTACTTGTTTGACATCTAGTCTATTTAAAATACATCAGAAATATATTTTGAAATGTTTGGAAAGTGGTTGATGAGAAAAAGGTATCAGATTGGTATTTAAAGAAACCACTATGCTTTAACTGTGGTGAATGGATGCAATTTAGTGGTATTTGCATTAGCCTAACCATGGTGTGTGTCTAACTATGGTGTGTGTTTGGTCAGGCTGACTATAAAAATAAATCTAGTGACACTCATATGTGTATAAGAAAGAGCTTTTTATCAATAAATAATTATATATAAAGCAAACATCCAGCCCAGTCCATATCAAGTCCAAAAATCTGATACTAGTCCGTAAATCCCTCCTGAGACTCATGCAACCACATGCAGTGACGTAGAACACAGAGGAATCACAGACTGGTCACTGGAAAGTTTTGTGAATCTAATGACATCATCATCAGGCTGGCAGGTTCCTATGTGACAAGTAAGGTGAAGGTAGCAAAAGGGAGTGACCCACTTCTAGCAAATAATTTATGTGGATATTAAATGAGATGTTGTGGTGGACATGTATCTATGTCAATTTCATGATTGAGATGTAGCGGTGGAGTCTAACCTGTTAATTTGGAGATAGCCAATGAAACCTCTGTGTGGGCATGGCTTTCTACCGAGACTTCTGAGAAATCGCACAATATTTCCCTCATGGAGATGAGAGGCCATCCCTCCAGTTGTTGGGAGTCAGTCTCCAAGGCGACGAACTATGGACAAGACAAACGGCAGCGTCGGAGGAACTGAAGGAGCCTGGAGGAGAAGCCACATCGCCTTACCTTGATGGAGTTAGACCTCTGAAACTGGAGAAGCCACCTGCTTCTACCACCACTGGATGCTATTGATGGACCCTTATCCCTGGAAGTGAGGAGCCATGGGGAGACCCCTGTCAGTGCAGGGATTCTGCACCCACTGTCCTGTGACTTTGTGAGTCTGAAGGATACTTTAGAGACTGATATCGGGCATATGGGCTAACATTGGACTTATGACTTTGAACTGGACTGGGCTAGGATGCTTTCTCAATGTTCCTTTCCTCCTGTATATAATCCTTACCCTTATATTCATGAGAGTATCTATGAATTTCTTTCTCTAGTCTACCCAGACTAACACAGATATTCTCAGTCTTCAAGCTGAGAACTGATTGACAGACTAAACTGCACCCATATATTCTTATTGGTGCTATGTCGGCACCCAAAACAATTATCACATGATTTCATAACAGAATTGCAGAATTGCTGATGAATTAATAGAATCCAGGACTATAAAGAAAGCCACAATAAAAGAGAAGTGAGAATAAGAGACGCCCAACTTTTTATTTGTTGGTAAGTGTGATCAATTACTATCCTGATTCATACTGACATTGCATACAATAAGACTGAAACTTCCCAGTCCTGCGTAATCCTCACAATTATTGTTATCATTGAGTCCATTGGCCGAGCCACTGTGTCTATCCATCTTGTGGCAGGTTTTCTTGTTCATCCCCCTCCATTTTATGAAGCATAGTGCTCTTTTGCAGGGACTGGCTTCTTTCGGATATACGAGAATTCTAATAAACACTCTGGCTGCCATTCTTTGTAGACATATTCATTTGTTATTAATGCAGTTCATGGCACTTTCAAAATTGGCAGTACCATCATTCAACTGCATCCATCCTTCTTGAGTCTCCCTTATTCTGTGTCCACCTTCCACACCAACATGAGGCCATTGAAAACACCACTACTTGGGACAGGCATGCTTTACTCTTCAAAGTAACAACTTTATTTTTCAATACTTTAAACAGATCTTTTGCAGCAGATTTGCACAATGGAATGCATCATAGAATCTTATTAGTGCTTTTGTGAGAATTGATTGTGAATCTAAGTAGAACAACATTTGTGATAAGTTCAAACTTTTCTCTGTTTTTCAAGATATTACCTACTGGTCCAGTTGTGAGGATTTTTTTTTCTGCAAATTAAGGTGTAATCATACAGAAGAATCTGGCTATATAATACATAGCCATTGATCTTCATCAACAAGTTCTTCAAGTTTCCCTCACTTTCAGCAAATAATATCTCATATGCATATCACAGCTTATTAACAAACATCACTCCAAATGTAGTGCCATGCTTTTCTTCATATGCTCCAGGTGCTCTGGTGACTTACGATTGAATGAGTGTGATGAGAGAGTATAGTCCAGCTGCACACTGTTCTGGATGTGCTACCCCTTTGCTCTGTTGCCACAACTGTCTCCCGATCCACCTACAGGTTGTTCATGAGCACTGTGAAGTGTTCTGGATCCCCATTTTCTGAATTCTATCCCTAGTTTGTTATAATCTACACAACCAGATGCCTTGCATAGTCAGTAAAATACAAGTAAACAACTTTCTGGTATTCACAATTTTATCCAAGCTCCATCTAACATTTTTAGTAAAAGTATGTCCTTTATTCCAATTTCTCTTCTTAATCTGACCTGCATTTCTGGCAGCTCTTTGTCAATGTCCAACTGCAAACTTGTTGGATGAACTTCAGCAAAATTTTATTTGCAATGGATATTAATGATATTGCTGGGTATTTTGAGTATTCTTTTGGGTCACTGATCTTTGAGGCAGGAACAAATATAGGTCTCTACCAGTCAATTTATCAGAATTTGAAGTCCAAATTTCTTGGTATAGAAAAGGGAATGCATACAATACTTTATCGGCTTGGTGAAACACTTCAACTCTTGGAGCCCTGTGTGTTAGTCCGGGTAAACTTGAGAAACAAACTCATAGACATGAAAATGGATATAAGAGTATGGTTATTATACAAGAGGAATAGGACATGAAGAAAACATCCCAACCCAGTCCAGCTGAAAGTCATCAGTCCAATATTATTCCACATGCCTGATACCAGTCTATAATGTCTCCTTCCAACTCACAAAGTCACAGGTCAGTGGGTGCAGAGTCCCGGTGCTGGCAGGGGTCTCCCCATGACTCCTTGCTTCCAGGGCTCAGGGTCCATCAACAGCATCCAGTGGTGGTAGAAACAACTCAGTGCTGGCAGGGAACTCTACGTGGTTTCTCCAGCTTCAGAGATCTGGTTCTGTCAGGGTAAGGCCGTGTGGCTTCTCCTCCAGCTCCTTCAGCTCCTTAGACACTACAATCTTGTCTTGTCTGTAATTTGTCATCTCTGAGACTAACTCCCAACAACTGGGGGAGATAGCGTCTCATCTTCTCTAGGGAAATATCACAAGATTTCCCAGAAGTCTCAGGAGAAAGTCATGCCCACACGGAGGCCTCATGTGCTACTCATTGGCTATCTCCAGATTAACAGGTTAGATTCCACCCCCTACATCTCAATCATGAAATCAACATAAGCAAATGACTGCCACACCTTGTTTTGGCAAATGTTATAAATATAGTTTCAACTTCTTTCAGTATCATTGATTCTTTATTCTTGATAATATGTTAATTTTTGAAGTGGTTGAATGTAGACTACTTCTTTTTGATACAATGACTTTGTATTCTTTCTATCTTCTTTTGATGCTTCTGCTCCATTCCATACCTTGCATATAGAATCTTTTAATATTGCAACTCAAGACTTGAGCTGTTTCTTGAGTTCTTTATGGTTAGGATATGCTTGGCATGATTTTTCTTTTTAGTTTCAAACTATATGTTTTACCATATTGCATTTTAATATTTTACTTTGTCTTCTAAAACCACTCTTTGCGATTTCCTGCTAGGCTCTTTGACTTTCTCATTTCTCTTATTTGCTTTAGCTATACTAACATAAAGAACAAGTTCTGTTAACTAGCTTCTCTGAAATCCAGTTTTATCTTTTCTTCCTTTCCTGTCTTTTAATGGCACATTTCTTTCTTTATTTTTGTTGTTCTAGGTGTTATCTCACAGTTCTTGAGGTCTTCTGTTTTAGAACATGAAATCTACCTTTGAGATATTCTTGAAATTCAGATATTCTCAAGATCATATTTTTTTTTTTGGTGGGGGACATCACTGCCCTCAGGTGGTGGGAGTAGGAGACCCAGCCTTTGCTCCTTGGTGCTGGAATTGAACCTCCATCCCAGTGGACCGCAGTCCCGCGCACAACCACTATGCCACCAGGGCTCAACCCAAGGTCATATTTTAATTTTGTGAACTTCTTTTAATTTTCTTCTGCTTCAATCTAAACTTGCATGTAAACAATTGATAATCTGTTCACAGTCAGCACCTGGTTTTGTTTTTGGTGATGATATTGAGCTTTTTCATTATCACTTTCTACTAATGTGGTCTATCTGATTTCAATTTACTCCATCTTTTGAGGTACATATGCACACTCATTGTATATGTTGTTGAAAAGGATATTGACAATGCAGTCATTCTTCTTGCAGATTTCTAGGCATTCTTCTTGCAGAATTCCTGTTTCTATGTCCTAGACCTATGGTTCTCAACTTTCCTAATGCCTCAACCATCTATTCCAGCTCCTCATGTTGTGATAACCCTAACCATAAAATTACTTTTGTTTCTACTTCATAACTGTGGTTTTCCTAAACTTATGAATCACACAACCCTTATGAAAGGGTTGTTTGACCACCAAATGGGTCCCAAACCACAGGTTGATATCCACTGCCCTAGGCCCTACTTTTCATCGACTTTCCCTTCTTCTGTATTTCCAACATTGGCTTTCTAATTGTCAATAATTAACACTGCATCTTGATTACATATCTAATCAATTTCAGGCTGAAGATGTTGGTGAAATTGTTAAATATTTTCATAACTAGATTTAGTCACTAGTTCACAATAAATAAATAAGAACTCTAATTGTGTTGATTGAATATCCTTTTATTCAGATTGATATTATTATCTTTTCAAACACAGCATTGTCCTTTAACATATATCTTTAAATGTCCTTTTGACAATGATTGTGAGGCTATTCCTTTGGAATTTATTGCCAATACCAGTCCATTTCAGCTCATGAATGCCTAGGTTACAAACTTATTTGAGGTCAATTACATTTTTGATGACTTCTAATTTTTCTATATTTCTAGATTCAAAATTATATATAGTATTTAGTTATTTTTACTTGGATAAATCTAAGATGACTTATTTAGTATTTCTAAGTTTGGCAAATATAATTTAAGATTCTAGTAGAAAGATCACTTGATACTTCTTTCAAGATGATTTCTAGTTCTTTCCAAACTCATGAGTCATTAATGATCTTCCAAAACACTTATTTTAATTTCTTATGTCAGACCCCTCATTCAATTTTAATTGTACGTCTCCAATGTTTTCTGAGCTTTCTCCCTTACAACATTGTCAGAAAACTAAAAAATAAAGTAAGCACGCTCTATAGTCTAGTATGAACTTAATAACATAGGCATATTATAGCATCTTAGGTATTCTATATCTAACAGAGCAATCACTTTGCATTTAAGAGATATGAGATGCACAGGTTCCATGCAGAAAGTAAATGCATATTCAATCCTGGATTCTGAACTCTAATATGTACTTCTAAGACGTAGGACATATTTGCAGCCAAACTTTTCATGACTGCACATTATGAAGCACATTACAGTGATATAATCAATCATCTTTCTCAGGGTAAAATAGATTATTAAACTAAAAAAAATCAAATTATGTCTTTACTGATTCCCTGGAGTAGAGATTGAAATGCTCTTAACAATCCACTTCTGATCTTTATCACAAACATAATAGTTCTTACTACTCTTCTAGTAGTCACTGACATTTTCATTTAGCATATGCTATTTTTCTTTCATTCTTTATTCTGTGAAAGATGATGACAGTTTATCAGCATTTTTGTTACAGGGATATGTTATAAAAATTGGTGATGTTTAAAGGAACACAAATTTTGATGAGAAATATTGAAATAAAACCAAGCAATATATATGATTAAATATGTTATTCTGACAGAAACTCAGCCAAATATTTTTCTACCCAGGAAATTCCAACTTGTGGCAACAGCAAGAACAAGTTGTGTCATATCTTTCTACTGTGAAGCAGTACTTTCTACTGTGAAGCAGTTGATTGACTTGAAAGCCCAATTTTTTGCCTACTAGCTAAGTCCCAACTCATTATACCACGAGGGTTCCTTATATGTCAATTTTTAAATAAATCCATATTTACCTTGCTAATATTTTAATTAATTGATAAATATTTTTATTTTATCAATTTAACCACAAGCATACTTATAATTTATTTCAGGAAGATGAAAAATAATCTGATGAATAGTTGAATTGTCATAAGTCATTTATCCTTTAAAAATTACTTTAATTCTGTGTATCTAGCATATATATTGCCAGAATTTGAAAATATTTTTTTAAAAGGGGTGTGTACATCACATTATGTGGTTGGGTTTGAGAAATTCTATAACGAGTGATCCTACTGGTGTTATGGCTACATGTTGAGCTATTAAGTGCAAGGTCGAATACTTGAAAACATCAACTGCTTTGCTGGAGAAAGATGAGGCTTTCTCTTCCCATAAAAAGTTACAGCCTCAGAATCCAAGAGGACCAGTGGGTAGGACTGCCCTGCGAATTTACTAAGAGACTGAAGCAACTTGATGACAGTGAATGTGAAAGTGCTTATAAATGAAATCAAATCAAAGAACATTTGCACACTGGTAGGCATTAAAAGAGAAGATATTATATTTGTACACACTTCACCATCTTTTCTGATTTTAAACCGCTCCAGGAAATGTGTGCAGATGGTTTTTTCCTTTCACTACATGTATTCAAGCAGTGTGAGAAGCAAATAATCAAGAAGCTGGGCTATATGAAGCAGAATTTTGCTTAAAATTGAAGAAAGTTTTACTATCCACCTGCAAATAACAAAACTGTGAAGCACTCTTAATAAAGGACGAAGACTGTAGGTTTCAGTATAGATTGAAAATCAGTGTAAAGAAAAACAAAATCTTAAGAATGAGACCAATAGAGTAACAAGATGATAAATGAAGGAAAAAATGAAATTTTCAAGGATTGTGTTTTGGTTGGATCCACAATCAATAGTCATGGAATCAGTAGTCAAGAAGTCGCCCCATGCACTGCCCTCAATAATTCTTCTGCAAAAGATCTCTTTAAAGTACTGAAAACCAAGGCTACTTTGAAGACTAAAATGCAGTCACTGAAGCTATAATATTTCAATCACCTTTATTCATGTAAAAGTTGGGTATTGCATAAGGAAGACTGAAGAAGAACGGTTGCATTTGAATTGTGCTGGCCAAGAATATTGAAAATGCCAGGACTGAGACAAGAACAAAGAAATGCAACCCAATGGTCTGTAGAGGAAAGGTGGTGAGATTTTTGTCTATACCATTTGGATATGCTGTTAGGAGAGACCAGGCCCTGGAGAAGGAAGGCATGCTTGTTAAAGCAGGAGGGCAACTAAAAAGAGAAGCCCTTGTTTGACATTCTGGATTTACACAGTGGGCGCAATAACGAGCACAAACAAGAATGACTGCTAATGGCACAGAGTGAGGCAGTGTTTCATTGTGTTGTATGTGGGTCACTATGAGTGAGAATTGAATTGATGCTGCCTACTTAATAACAAGCATATATTTCACTAGTGCTGTTGCAGATTTTTCGGAGCTTTTTTGTACTTTATTTTTCAGTGTCAAATCTATAAAGTTATAAAAGAATAAAAAATTGTAAATGAGATTTCAAGTTGTTTTTTAATTTAATACTTGAAAAATTATCACATTAATACCTAGGGAAAAGATCTCTGCTGGAAAGGCATAAAAGATAAGACATTTAGGATGCAATGGTAGAAAAAAGAGTAAGAAAAAATGATGACAATGATTTGAAGCAAAAAGATGGTAACAAAATATTTAAAAGTTAGTAGTGCTATCAGGCAGCAAGGAGTCTGGGCGCACCATAGGCAAAGAAAGAGATCAGATAGATTCAAGGAATTCTAAGTTTATTCCTGCAAGTTTTTGCAAAAGGAAAATACACAGGCTTCCCTTCTGAGGTGATTCAGAGTCCATTCCTGACACGGCAAAGGTTAAGGACATTATCAGGGTTTGTGTGTGTGTGTGTGGGGGGGGGGCGGGGGCGGAGGCATCACTGCCCTGGTGTCTCAGGTATCCATTTGATAAGATGGCATGTTCTACAATAATTATTAGGAAATTCTCTGGACCTACATTTCACCATGTGCCCTTAGATCACCATTCCTTGAAATTTTGTGTACTCTCCCAAATTGGAGTGATGATTGGTGTTTGCAAACATATCTTATGACCTTGTTAACCTCCTTCCCATGTCAGGATTCTCAATAATTAAACTAAAAAAGGAATTTTTTGCAATGTTGAAGAGGGTGGTGGTGACTGTTACACTTTGGATTTTTAACAAATTAAATTTGAAATTGCTATATTTCTGGTATTTTGATTTTCATCCTCTATATGAGTTGCAAAATATTCTGAAGGCAGGAGTTATTGCCATTTACTAATAAAACTATGAAGTAGTTTAAAATTATTTATATATAGTGTGCATTTACCACATTTATGGAAGCTGTTTAAGGCAGTATGCACATATATAGACGTATGTGCATATCCACACATGGAAGATAAATATATACAAGGCAAAGAAATCCAGATGTTTTATTTTGCTTTGCCTTGTTTTGGTGCTTATTATTGTTTCTGCGGTCGATCTAGATAATATAGGTGGGTAAAAAAATCTGGAGGAGACAACAACAGGACCAGTGATCCCAGGGGTATATGGGAGAGGAGAAGGCAGGGAAAAGAAGTGGGTGTTAACACAACCAGGGACAGGGGAGCAGCAAGTGATTTAAAATTGATGGTGAGGAGGGCATAAGGTGCCTGGTATGCTTGATCATGGGCAATGTAACTGAGAGAAATTACTGAAATCTGAATAAAGACATCATTTTGGGACAAGAAGAAAGTAAAAGGAAATAGAGAAAACATCTAGGAGGCAAAAAAGGGACTTTTATAGAGGTCTAAATGCCGACATGTTCTTATGTAAACATATTAATATATAATGATATGGAACTAGATATAAATATACATACATTTATATATTAAGTATCAAGATAGCAGACAGACATTGGACCTCTACTCAAGTACCTCCTCAAAGCAAGAACACAGGCATTCTGTTGTATTCACCTTCCCAATAAGATTGTTGAGGACAAAATGGGTGCATAAGCAAAGGTGGTGCAGAAAAGTGATGGAGCCCAACTATCAAAAAATATAGTATCTAGAGTCTTAAAGGCTTGAAGACAAACAAGTGGCCATCTAGCAGAAAAGCAACAAAGGCCATATGGAAGAAACACACCAGCTTCTGTGATCATTAGTTGTCGATGGGAACAGGTATCAGGTATCAAAGACCCAGAACAAAAATTCATATCTATGTGAATGAGGGGAAATGCAGAGTGCAGAACCAAAGCCCATCTGTAGACAATTGAAAATCTCCTTACAGAAGGGTCACAAGGAAGAGATGTGTCAATCAGAATAAAGTACAGCACTGATGTAACAGACTTTACTCTAGTTCTTTAATGCTTCCTCCCCCTATTATGACCCTAATTGCATCTTACAAATCTGGCTAGAATTCGTACATGGATACCGATAAGAGCTGGAAACAGGGAATTCAGTACACATAAACACTTCAGGAGCAACAGTGAGAGGAGCAATACCAGAAGGATTAGGAGCAGGAAGGAGAGGAAAGGGAGAATTAATCACAATGATCTACATACCTCCCAGGGGAACAGACAATGGAAAAGTAGGTGAAGAGAGACATTGTTCAGTGTAAGTCATGAAAAAAAATAGCAAAGAAATTTATAAATTATCAAGGGTTTGTGAGGGGGAGAGACTGGAAGAGGGAGCGGGAAAATGAGGAGCTGTTTCCAATAGCTTAAGTAGAAAAAATGTGTTTGAAAATGATAATAACAAGCAACAAATGTACAAATGTGCTTTTCACAATGGATGGATATATGGATTGTGACAAGACTTGTATAAACCTCCAATAAAATGATTTTTAAAAAATATTATTTCAGTTTCACCATACTCTTTAATGCAGGTATTAAGTGGCTTACTTCTTTGAATAGACCATCACTAATGGGTGCATTTTAAGATTCCTTCTTTTCTAATAAAACATCCTGAGTTTTTCCTGTTAAAAAATAGAGGTGTCTATCACATTCTGTGTTCTGAGGAGATGCTGGGAAGTCATTGAAGAATGGGTAGTAAGTTTTCTAATTGTGAAACAAACAATACTTTTGCAAACTTTAATTTGATTAAAATATAAGCAGTTAAAAGTTGTGAAAATTAATATTATCACTACTACTATTAATATAATCATCTTGGAACCATGATTCACTGACCAGGTGCTAGAGTAGATAATCCTTAAATCTGCAAAGCAGATATTCCCATATAATGAGAGAGATAACATGTCTCAGTGCATGCAAATGATGAAGCCAAAGTCAAAACTAATAGGATATCCAAGATGCTATACCAAAAGAATCTCAAAAAACCCTGGATGATGAGTTGTAGTATTGTACAACTTCAGAATTTAAGATTAACCATAAAAAAGAAGCCATTGTTGTTTTTAGGGTATCCAGTCACTAACTTGTTTGATACTTTGTAAAAGTTGGTATGTTGTAAAACATCAAGTCATAAATTAGAATTCAAGGATAATAAAATGCTTAAGTGGTAAATACAATTTTCCTAATTGTTATTTTAGGTGAAAAAAAGTCACAGATACCATGTCTTCATTGATCTTTCATTTATTATTATTCATTGAGTTCATTAGTAAAAGAACTAGCATAATATAGCTTGTATGATTTCTCTTTTTATTTTTATGCTTATAAAATATTTTATTTTATAATTTTCTGCATAAACATATCCAGTTTAAAAAATAACAAGAATTGCAGTAGCAAAGCAAAATGCTACATGAAAGCATGTAGTGCAAATATTGCATCACTTCTTACAAGCTGGAAGCACCTTGATAAACTGCTTCTGCTATGTTCATATTGAAATCATATTGAAATTCATATGTTCATATACACATTAAATACACAAAAATATAATTTTGCAAAGTATAAAATAGCTAACTTTATCAAATCCAATTAAACCGAGCCACAGGTTAAAATATGAATCCACTGTTTGGTCAATAAATTAAAATAGCTAATCTAATAACTTAAAACAGTCCGCACAAGCTTTATAGTGAAACTAAAACTTTTTTTAAATTGTTCCAAATTTAGTGAGTACATTTGAGAGCAAATTTATTACATATGTTTAGAAAATGTCTTTATTAATATACACAAAACATTTTGTCTTAAGAAATTTGGAAATAAACCTGTCAGCACATTTTATGAATTACTGATCCATGTAGTGTATAATATGGTGCAAATGAGAGTGATGCTCAAGTCAGAACATGGATGATATCTCTAAAATCACGGACAAATAACTCTAGCATATTCTGACTTTGTTCCACTTCCAAGGGTACTAATTCTAATTAATTCATAATCAGCTGTCCCTTGGATTAATGAAACAAGGTGCAATGTTTTATATGGAATCCTATCTCCTAATATCATCTAATTCACCAAATAGACAAAGATGTATTTATAATATCATTGCATTTATTTCATAGCTCTTTATTTAAAAAAGGAGGGGGAAGGAGGACCTTATACTAAGGGCTCAAGTAGAAAATATTTTGAAACGATTATGGCAACATGTGTACAAACATGCTTGATACAAATATAAGAGCTGTAAGAGCCCCCACTAAGATTATTGGGAAAAAATAAACAAAGCAAAGGATATAAAAAAATCAAAAATTGTGAGGCTGAGCCCCGGTGGCGTAGTGGCTGTGCGCAGGACTGCGGCCCACTGGGACGGAGGTTCAATTCCAGCAGTGGGGCTGGGCCTCCTACTCCCACCACCGGAGAGCAGTGATGCCCAAAAAAACTAAAAAAAAAAAAAAAAATCAAAAATTGTGTGGGTCCTGCTTAAGTCTTCAGTTATATTTGGTACTTTGTTCCTTTAGTTTTCAACACTCTGGTACTGAGTAGATGCTGAATGATCTCAGTACTGTTGATATTTTGAATGGGTAAGCTGTGTGCTGGAGATAGCTTTGTGTTATATACAGAAAATGTTACTAGCATCTCTGTGACTTTGTACACTGTATATCATTTTTTGCTGTTGTTAGGTGGCTTTGAGTCAGTTCCAAATCATGGAGACTCTATGTTCAGCAGAATGAAACTTTGCTTTATCCTGCGCCATATTCCCACTTGTTCCTATGCTTGAGTCTATTGTTGCAGTCTCTCGGTCAACCCGTTCCTGCTGGGAGCCTTCATCTTTTTTCAATGGCATTCTATTTTATAAAACATGATGTCCTATTCCAAGACTATCTCTGTACTGATAAGCTATGCAAAGCTCATGAGACAGAGTCCTATCATCCTGCCTCTTAGGACCATCCATGCTGTGCAGCTGACTTAACCAATGCAATAAGCATGGATTGCATAATCAAGATGCAATCATTGACAACTTCAGGCTCTTCTCCACTTTCCACGGTCTTATCTACTGGTCCAGATGTGAGGATTATGACTTTTTATGTTGAATTATAATGTGTACTGAAGTCTGCAGTCCTTGATCTTCATCAGCAAGTACTTTTAGCCCTCAGAAAGAAACCACGTCTGATCTGCATAGCACAGGTTGTTATAAGCCTTCCACCAATTCCGATGGTGGAATCTTCTCTGAAATCAATGGTGAATCCATTCTTCTTTGGCTGGTGCATCCACTTTTTCAGATTATTTACTCAGAATGTAGATTGAATAAGATTGGGCAGAGGACACAACCCCGATACATAGCTTACTGCATTTTAAACTATGACATATGCCTTTGTTGCACTCCCACAACAACCTGACTTTTAACCCGTACACAGGTTTTACATGAGCACAATGTAGAGTTCTAGGATTCCCATTCTTCTCAAGGCTTTCCATGGTTTGTTACGGTCCACATAATAAAATACCTTCCCAGAGCCAATAAAACAATACTGAACCTCTTTTTTTTTGGTATGCTCTTTGAGCCAAGTTCCATCTGATGTCAGTTATTGATATCACTGTTCCATATCATCTTTTGAATCTAGCTCAAAGATCTGGCAATTTCCTCTCAATATACCATTGAATGCATACTGAAATATCCAGCAACATTTTGATTGCCTGTGATATTATATGTGTGTGTATATGTTTATGTATGTATGTATGTATGTATGTATATATATATGTATATGTATATATGACTTGAACATTTTGTTGGGTCAACTTTATTTGGATTAGGTGAAAACATGAATCTATCCCACTCAGTTGGTGAAATCACTGTCTTCCATATTTCCTGACATACATGAGTGCTTTTAGTTCATCAGCTTATTGAAACATTTCCATTGGTATTCCATCACTTCCTGGAGCTTTTTTTTTTTTTTTTGGGGGGGGGTTAATGCTTTCAGTGCAGCTTGAAAGTCTTCCTTTAGTATCATTGACTTTTGCTCATGTGCTATCTTTTGAAATACTTGAACGTCGACTAGATCTTTTTGATACAGTGATCCTGCATGTTCTTTCCCTTTTCCTTTGATGCTTCCCACATCATTTAATGTTTTGCCTATAAATTCTTTCAGCTTTGTAACTCAAGGTTTGGATTTTTTTGAGTTCTCTGTTTACAATATGCTAAGTGTGTTCCTATTTTTAGTTTTCCAATTTTAGCTATTTCCACATTTCTTTATAATACTTACTTTGTTTCTTCAAACTGCCATTTGATATATTCTGTTCAACTTTTTGACTTCATTATTTCCTTGATTTGCTTTAGCTGCTTTATGTTTAGGAGCATTGTTCAGAGGCTCATCTGACATTTGATATGACCTTGCCTTTCTCGCTGGCTTTTATTCTGGTTGTACTTTTTGCGCTCCATGGTACTTTCAGTATTCTTTGACTACATCATAATTTACATGCATCAGTTCTTCTGAGGTTTACTTATACATTGCCCAATTTTCACAGAAATATGTAGCAGTTGAACAGATATAAATTTGAATAATAATTACATTGATTCAATTTCCAAGAATAAGGTTAAACATAATTCTATTACAGACAGCATTGTACTTCAAGGTAGATCTTGACCTTTGTGATAATGCATGAATTAATTTCAATGTTCTTGATTGTTTCATTGCCAGTACAGTAAACCACTTGCTTTTCTTGTTGAAAATGGCCAATACCAGTCCATTTCAGTCCTTAATCTCTACAATGTTGATTTTAAGAAGAATGCATTTTATTGGAGACACGTACAACTTTTATCACAATCGATACATCTATCCCTTGTGTCAAGCATCTTTATGCATTTGTTGCCCTCATCGTTCTCAAAACATTTGCTTTCTACTTGTGTCCTTGATATCAGCTCCTCATTTTCCCCTCCTTCCTTGCTACCCCTCCCTCATGAACCCTTGATAATTTATAAATTTTTATTACTTTGGCATATCTCACACTGTCCGATGTCTCCCTTCACTCAATTTTCTGTTGCCCATGCCTCAGGGAGGAGGTTATAATTGATCCTCTTAATCAATTCCCCCTCTCTCCCCCACCTTCCCTCCACCCTCCCAGTATTGTCACTCTTACCCCCGGTCCTGAAGGGATTATCTGTCCTAGATTTCCTATTTCCAGTTCCTATCTGGACCAGTGTCCATCCTCTGGTCCAGCCAGATCTATAAGGTAGAATTGGGATCATGATAGTGGGTAGTGGGAGGGGAAGAAGCATTGAAGAACTACTTGAACGTCCTTTTTCACTTTTGCTATACCGCACCTTAAATGGCTCATCTCTTCCCCATGACCCTCTCTTAAGCCTTCACCTTAAACTTTCATTTTTCAAAAGTTTCCTACATTCCTCCTTTCTACATAACAATTTTTAATTATCAACTGATGCCTTCATCTTCTTTCTCATTTGGAATCAGGATCCATCAGCAAATGGAGGTTTTGAAGGCTTTCTTCATGTCATTGTGGTTGACTGCACTTTGAAAAAGCAGCTCTTCCTCAATTATATTTAGAGGTTCTTCTCCCTGAGGGCCACGTCTTCTGGCACTCTCCCTGAGAATGTCTAGCTTCTTTTCATAAGGTTCTCAGTTTGACAGTGTTTCAATTCTGTCCATAATGTTCAGTAGTTAATTTGTCAGAAGTTGACAAAGTAATCGTTTTATGTTTTTATGGTCATCTATTAAAACCTGTTCACCCTATGACAAACTGTCATTTTTAATATGGGAATATGTCTTCCAGCATCATAGAAATACATAATCCACCATAGTATGACAAACTGACAGATAAATAGTGGCATGAATATATCTATATATACATATGTATATATATATGTATATATAGATATAGATAGATCAAGATAGAGAGAGGTGATAGATGTCAGTAGCATACCCTTATTATGACAAACTGTTCACACATTTCCATATGACCCTAAAGGTGTAAAAATTGCCATGGATGAGGATTATTGCTTTAGTACATTGTCTCTTTTTTGTTTTCTATTTTAAGTTGAGTTAAAATTTAGTGAGTAGGACACCAGTTTATATTCAACAGTTCAAACACATTTTATTCCACCTTGTTTGTTAACTCCTTTATCAATTATCAATTTTGCTATCAATTGTAATACTTCCTCTTCATGTTCCTGTCTCTTTTCCTTCTTCTTTGATCTTTCTCTCCTTTGTCTTTGGATGTATACTGACCTTTTATCTAAAATGTTTACTTATTCCATGGTGTGCAATATAGCAATTGTGTGATTGTTTCCTTTCATGCCAAGGTTATGTTGTTGATTTTGACTGAAACCGACCTTGTATAAACAAGACAGAAAAGAAATGATCCTATAATTTGAAAGAAGATTACTAAGGTCTATGGGTCTCTTTGCCTAAACACCATTTGGACTAGATGGAATATGACACAGGGTGTTGGAATGTTATCAATTATGTCTGTCTATATACTGATGGCTGAAACAATAAAAGACGATGGGGAGCATTGTGCAAATTGCAATCAAAACCATTCTGGGCATCTAGAATCAAGACCATACATGAAAAAACTATAACACATTTATGCAAAATTTAACATTTTTTGCAAAGATGTGATATAGTTTTTTTCTTCAATGACTGAGATTCTAAGGAAAACATATACAACAGTAAAAAATAAATTTTACAGTCTCCTGTATTCCACATTTAATAGTTTAATTTGCCAAGTAAATATACAACTTCAATTTTTATACAATGCTATCTGGGTAAATGACTCCAGCACAGAGGTATATTGGATTTCAGAACCTACTGTAGTCGAGGCATTTCTAGGAAATAAACTACTGGGATTGGCAGGTGAATCACTTCCTGCAGTACAATTTGTGAAAATTAAACAAGGGTGGGTGAAATAGACCTGAGAAGACTCTGCTTTTCAGATGTCACAGAGTTAAAATAAAAAGCTGTGTCCTAAAACAACCTCTTTTCAGGAAGGTTTTGTTCACTTCAGTGAACTCTTTTATGTAGGACATCATGCAGGCCCAAGATACAAAAATGTTTCTGTAAACTGTTGAAGAATATTAAACATAAAAGAAGAAATACCAGGCTTCCAGAAGAAATAATTCCCAATATACAGATTAAAGAGATTTTGCTTTAATTGATTTATGTTCCTAACTCATTCTAGAGAAGACTGCCTTGGAAAATAAATATTTTCTTTAAAAATTTTAGTATATACAAAGGGGTAACTCCCAAAACTGGAATATTTTTTCTAAGCTATGAATTTTTTTATATTGTTGTTGTTTTTAATGAAGCAACCTTATCATCTTCAAAGTAATCTCCATTTCGTTTAATACATTTGTCAAATCTGTGATTCCATTCTTGGAGACATGTTCAAACACTTCTGTTTGGATGGCTGACAGCACCTGACTCTTTTTATCCTTCACTTATTCTACCTTGTCAGCTCACTGTTCTTTCATGAGCCTTTGTGTTTATATAAACAAAAAGAAGGCCCAGGGAACAAGGTGAGGTGAGAAAGGAATGTGGGGCAAGAGAGGCCTGCAGGTTTTTACAAAAAAACTGGCTCACAAAGATGTGCCAAAGATAATCCCCAATTGCCACAAATCAGACATTCCTGGTCACATGCTGTTAGGCTATCTTTTTCAGAACTTCAAAATAGAAAGCTTGATTCACAGTCTGACCTGGTAGAATAAACTCCAAATGCAAGAGTCGACAGTTTTGTACTTTCTAAAACTTGACAGAAGTCCAGAATGAAGTTTGTCATCAAGCAACATTTCACCTTTTTTGAAACAAGAAAACCACTAATGCACTTAAGTTTTTCCCATCGTATTGTCCACGTAAGATGTATTTAATATCACAAAAGTTTCTATGACATTTTTCCTGAGCAGAAAGAAACTTTCACAGCCACACACTATTCTTTTAATTTGCCCTTTCCAAAAAATGAGGTTCAAGTGAAACTTGCTGTTAGGAAACAATTCACTAGGAACAGAAAGAACCTTCCCCGGTGATGCCACTGGATTCCCCAACTCATAGGGAGTTGCTAAGTGCTCACCTGGCAGGAATGATGTGTGCTACGAAAGCTCCACCCAGCTGAGGGTTTTTTTCCTGGTTTCTTTTGTGTAACTTCCCATATTAAAAAGAATGTTTATAGATCAGCAATGAAGCTTTTAAAATGATATGTCAATAACTTAATGTAATATCAAGCCACTCAGTTTTTAATTTCATAAAATTATGTATGTACATTAAATTAAGGGAAATGTCTTTTTCTTAAAAAAAATCACTTTATTGGGGGCTCTTGCAGCTCTTATAACATTGAATGTAGCTGAGTCCTGGTAGCGCAGTAGTTGTGTGCGGGACTGCGACCCACAGGGTTGATAGTTCAAATTCAGCAGCGGCTCTCTAGGAGCAAGGCTGAGCTTCCTACTCCCACCAGGGCAGTGATGTGAAAGAAAAAAAAGAAAATGTAGATAATATTGAATGTATCAAGCATATTTGTGTATATGTTGCTGTCATCATTTACAAAATATTTTTTTATCTGAACCGTTGATATCAGCTCCTATTTTACTCCCCTCCACGTGAATCCTTGATCAATTACATAATTATCATTATTATTTTGCATTCTACACAAAATAATAATTGCTATTATTATTTTGTTTCTTAGACTATCCATTGTCTCCCTTTTACCCACATATCTGTTATTTGTTCCCTGGGGAGGGACTCCATATCCAATCTTGTGATGGGCTCCCCTTTCCCCCTGCCCCATCCCCGACTATCACTCTACCCTCATAAGATCACTACTACCTTGACTATTCCTGAGGGTTTCATCTGTCCCGAATTCCATGTGTCGAGAATGCTCCTCTGTGCCAATGTGTGTATCTCACAAGCCAAATCTGTAAGGTAGAACTGGATTCTGGTAGTTGTGGGGAGGAAGCATTCAGGAATTAGAGGAATGATGTGTGTTTCGTCAGTGCTACACTGCACCGTGGTTGACTCACCCTTTCCTTATAAGAAACTGTTTCTTTAGGGTGGTGGTTAGTTCCTTGAGATTTTTGAAAAATGTTTACTTAAAAATTTATAAACTGGAAATAGTGAATGAGTCCTATGAAAATGCCATTCATAAAATACATTAATATATTTTCCTGAAATATTCAGTATTTGAAAAGCCTCAAGTAATTACAACATGGTGCATTATTTAAATTCTGTTCTAAAATTTCCCAGTAACTCTATATAGTTTTGGTTGACTTTTTTTTTTTGGGGGGGGGTTCAATTATTTAATTAAATGAGACTATTTCAAATATACCTTATGACTGTCTCCATTCACAAATAAGAAACAAAGGGATATTTAATAAAATTAATACAAATGAGACATTTATGACATTAAGACTTAAAAATCTATAATTTTGAGGCTACATATTATTTTAAGGAGTGGAGGTTATTGACTTATCCTTAATAAAAATAATAGATTATTTTATACAGATATCCTTTTCACAAAGTAAATTAAATGAAACTAAATAATTCACATAATTCTTTCTGTTAAGATACAGGACTTCCTTCTTTTTTATTTTAAAAACAAATATAATCTTCAGAAAAAAAGCAGGCCAGCTTCTTTCAAATCAATCACTCAATGATTTGATGTTTCCTTTTGAAATCTTTTCTTATTTGTGTCATTTATTTTGCTTTACTTTTGTGATGTATTCATTGCATCTCAGTATGATTAATTTTAAGTACATTTATTCTTGTTTAGGAACACAACTGTCTGTTTCTTTCTTTAAAAATGCCTTATTAATTGAGATTTAATGCATCTATCATTCCATATTGCAATCACATCAAGCATCAGTTTTCAAACATACTTTTCTTCCTGAACTTCTTACATCTGCTCCCTTTTAACCCTGGTTCTCACCACAATTTTCCCTCACCCCCAAACCCTGATTTTTCCTGCTTCCCTCTAAAGTTTCATCAATCCTGAGTTTTGTGTACCAAAACACAGAAAAATATAAAGCATAACTTCGAGTTATCACCAATAACATAAAACCTCTAGGATAAACTCTAATATGAACAAACAAAACAAAAATAAAAACAAAAATAATATTGAATGGCTGGCATTGGAGAAATGAGCATGGAAGACAGGGATGAACCTGACTTGCACAGCTACTTTACCTCTTGATATGCAGTCTTGATATTTATTTGAGTCTTTCAGTTCTACATTATTTCCATGAATATGTAGCCTGTGATCATTCTTAGTTATCGCTATAATTTATGTTTTACTCTCCAGTAGAATTATTGCAATATAATTTTTGTTTTTCCCTTATTTTATTGAAATTGTTCTTGCAGTAGACATCTTCATATTTTGATCACATTTCTGGTTTCTTTTTTTTTTTTTCACTGATTCTCTCTCCCTTGGCATTTACACCTAGTCATTGCTAGAGTTGTTGGGATTTTTGTTCCAGTTCTTACATTTTAAAAATGTATAAAGGAATCAAAGTCTTAATACAGGTAAACAGAAATTTATTTTCTCATTTACTGTTATATATATATATTTTCATCTCAGTAAATACTACCACGATCCATTCAATTGTTCAAAAATAATTTATTGCCTTTTCCTGGTTATGTGAAATTCAAACCCCCGTGCCCTCTAATTCTCAAAGAGCTGCTGCGTTTATCTTTAGCAAAATTATTGCAGGTCTCAGTTTGCTCTACTTTTCCCCACTGGCCTGATTTCAACACCCTCAAGGCACTCTTCTGTTTCCATCCATGTGTCGTACATTTTTTTTAAACATAGAAGTAAAAACTGTCAACTGAAATAAACAATTAAGACATATGATTTGCAAATTTTCTAAAACATTCCAATTGATTTCCATTGGACCATACTAATCTGTATGCACTTTACTTGTCAGTTATTTCTTATGCTACTTTCTGGCACTTCTAGTACAACGATGTAAGAGTCTAACAAGAGAGAACATTCTTATCTTCTTCCTGGTATTATCGGAAAATAATCCATTTCTTATGTTAAAACATGGTGTTTTCTGTAGATTTTTTTAAACATCCCCTTTATCATTGATGGAGTTCCCCTTGTTCCATTGCTGAAAGTGTGTAATACTCTTGAATGGGTATTGGATTATGTCAAATACCTTTTCTCCATCAACTGATATAATTCAATTATTATATGGGCAATCATATAGACTTGTTCCTTTGCTTGTATAATATACTATAAAGTTGTATATCATACAGATTGGTCTTTCGATGTTGATTCAAAATAGGCTATTTGGAATACATTTCCTTTGGCTATAGTGTATAATTTTTAAATTCCCTCTGTTTGATATTCCAAGTTTTTGCTGTTGAAATTTGCATCTATATTCAGGTGATGCACACACATTTACATATGCCGTATATGTACATGTACACACATGCATTTATATTTATTGCACTGTTGACATTTAGTTTTGATCTAGTTTTGGCTGCATATAAAAAGTTAGCAAAAGATTTCCTTCTGTTTTCTGAAAGACAATTTTAAAAATGTCTCATTTATTTCCTAAATTCTCAGGTGAAATCATCTGAAGCTTGTGATTTAATTTTAGAAGAAAATTAGTTACTGGTTATTAGTTCTGTATATTTTTAAATTCACTTATAAGTTGTAAATATTATACTATTGCAGTGTGTTGCTAGGGGTTAGCAAGCCTATTTTTTAATACATGGTATCCCCATGTCACAGAATCGAACCTCCTCATAGAAGTAGCGTGGTGGGCACTTAGCTGTAGGGAGCTTTGAGCCTCTAGTCTTGTGGGAAGAAGCTGAGTGCTTCCCTGTTTTGCCATCAGAGCTCCTTTAAATAATATTAGGATTATGAATACTATTAAAATTAAACAAAACTCCTCTGCACTCCTTTTCATATAAGGAGCAAATAGTTATTTGTGGCAAAATAATACATAGAGCCACCTGAGATTTCAATTGTTTCTTTTACTTTATTTGACATGAAACTATTTCTATCCCTCTAATTCTATTGCTTTCCACTTAAGTTCATACATAAGCCTCACTGGAACATTTGGAAGATAATCAATAGCGTGAAGGCATTACAACAAACTAAAGAACCACCTAATAAAGCAAAGACAGATGCACAGGAAAGCAAAACAAATGAAAGAGAAATAACCTTTCTTCACTTCCTTGTTTCCAGAGGGTAATCTTACCAACAACTCTGATGAGGAGGAATTTCTGGAAGCCCCAGAGAGATAAATTAAACAATGCCTGCCCAGCAAAACCCAGCTTTTTCTTGCCTCGTTTGCTTCTTGCCACGAAAAACAATCTTTCAATCACAGAGAAGCTCTGCCAGCCCCACAGTACTTGATAATTAGTGAACTAATAAAGAAAGGATTTTTAGTAAATGCATCAGAAATTGGGCACCTTAAATAAACCAAGGCGGAGGGGTGATCTGAATTTTAATTATAACTTTTCACCATTTGTTTCTTTCTTGAAAAATGATTAAATGTCTTGATAATACTTTGAATTAAATCAACACTACCACCAAAGGAGTTTAAGGGAGTTAAACAAAGTTTCTCCCAATTGTAAAAGGACAACTTGGTACAACCTCAAGAAACTACCATTCGGACAGTCACCAGTGTAAATTTTGTAAAATATTGATTTATCCAAATATTTGAAAGCCAGGGAAATTTTGACAAGCATTTCCCCCAAAGCGCTGCACATGCTCGGTGTCACCAGAGAGGGGATTGCTGACGGGCTGGAGCTCTGTGCTTCGTGGCGGCATCTGGCTTGGCCACAGAGGATATCGTATGTTCAGTTCAACATCAAAAAGCTTTTCCGTTCTCCCTGTTTTAATTATTTTTTTCAGATCTTAATTAACAATTTTTGCACTTTTTTTTAACTACTAAGAGATTTTGGAAGATAAAAGAAATGCATCTGAGTCCTCCGTGTAGTATAGCAATGTCCTTCCAATTCCCCTGTCACTAGTGTGTGCATAGTGTACGGGAATCAATGTTCTGCAGTCACATCAGGGACAACATTTTCATCCAGCGTTCATAGCGATTGTTTCCTACCCAACTCTATCAAGTTACATATTCAGAGTATTTGCAGATAAAGTGGATGACATCTATTAAAATGCCCTTTTTACATAAGCACACTTTAAATAAAATGCTACATCTATCTGGTAATTGCATCAATCCATATGACACTAACTTGGCCCATCTTAAGGCAGCAAAGAAGAACTGCCTTGATATTTCCTTCATCCATAATGAATCATGAATCCTGTGTCTACAGAGCACAGAGTAATGCCTGACAGATATTTGGCTAACATGATCCATCTGCAAAATTGGTTATGAAGGACAGGAAATTTTCAATTACTAGTACAATTTATTAGGTTTTTTCATTTAGCATTTATACATACATATATGAGTGTGCTTGGACATATATGTATCTTCCATGCTTGCAAACATGTACGGAGTCCTAGCAGTGGACAGGTTGTGCATCGGGCAGGTCAGGAATTGACAATCACTAGTAGTTCTGCAGAGAACCCGCGTCAGTCTTTGGGAGAAAGTCTGGATCCTCTTCCCCCTCAGCGGCTGCAGGCTCGGAAAACCGCAGGCGCTCCCTATAAGTCAGCATTTACGCCACAGAAGCCCGAATGGGGCAGTGATTGCACATTAGGCCACTAGTTACCAGATCAGCAGTTTAAAACCAGCGGAATTGGGTGGTAGACCTATCTTTATACTTCTGTACATTGCTGCTGTATGGAATTCCACAAGGGAACTCTACCCAGGTTATACAGTTACTATGCGTTGGCCTGGATTTGAATGCCATGCGTTTGGGGATTATGTATGTTTTAGGTTTTAGCTTACAGACCTAAGTATGTAATAAAATATTCACAGGACCAATATTTGGATATCAAACATCATATATTAAAGACATATTAACATCATATGTTAAGACTTGTAAGATCAAATAATTTCTTACTTATGCACATATGATCATATAGCTATCTCCATGAAGAATTTTTTCTATTCACAAAGTATTATTTTTAATTATTATTTTTAAATAGCTTTTGACATATAAATCAGGTGTCATATGATGTAATATTTTAATCGTATGAAGAATTTTGCGCACTCATTGCCACAATCAATTTCATGATATTTTCTTTTTTTCGGGGGGGGGGGGCATCACTGCCCTCTGGTGGTCATGGGAGCTACCCAGCACTGCTCCTGAGAGCCACCGCTGGATTTGAACCGCCAAGCCCGCGGGCTGCAGTCCCTGCCCTCAACCACTTACGCCACCGGGGCTCAGCTCCGATTTCTTTATATTTTGTACTTTCCATATTCATTGCTGTGAGTTCCCCTGTTCCTCCAACCTCCCCTGCCATGCCCCTAGATAATTAATCATATCACTTACCTTGTATATTTATGGAGCCTGGATTTCATACACAAACAAGAATGTCATACAAACACAAATAAGAAACCATTAACAATGATAAAGCAAAAAAGTATCAATTAGAAAAATGGAAAATGCCTTGAGATGAGTGAAAAAAGATATCAAATGATTTCTCCATGAATATATTTAATGATCTATTTCATCCTGCTTTACTATGAATCTTAAGTTAAATCATACAACCTTCAAAACATTCATCAAGCAGGAACAGATGAAAAAGCTGAAATAAGCCTTTTTCTTGAAATGTGCTCTTGGACATAGACAATTTAAAGAAAATGTAAGAACTAATGAAGATAAAATATACCATTGTAATAAAAAAGATAAAGACCTGCAATTGCAAAACCAAAAAGGAAGTACACACTCAGCATACCTCAGAGTTTAAAACATTGAGGGAAAGTACTCAAGCCTGTAGGTAAAATAAGGAAGGACACTAGGGAAAGTTTGGAATTACACAAGTACCTAAAGAAGTACCTAAAGTACCTACACAGTCACTATATAGAACATAATATGATAGGCAATCATTCAAGAGACATTGTGTAATCGAAGCCATAAAATAGTTAAAGAAGAAGGCTCAGAAGCTCCAGAGACATTCATGAAAAAGGATTGAGGGCATACCCTCAAGTTTTCATCAAGCTGATGAAATACAGGAAGCACTCCTTAAACTATAACAAGAATTTTGGAAAGCTTAAGAGAGCCAATTAAAAGAGGTCTGTTTTACTTTCCACTTAAAGAAAATAGCCTTAACAGAGTGTGCAAATTAACAATCTTTGAATACATTAATATTGGGATAATATTAATATCATATGCAACAGAATTTTGCTGAAGATAATTAGCAAAATATCAACAGTAAATTTTCAGAAAATCAAGGCAGATACAAAAGAGAACAAGAACATTGGATAGCTTTCATGACAGCAGATGGATCTTGCCTGGAAGAAGAGAATATAAAAATGATCAGTTGTCTTTTATTGACTATAAAAAGGTATTGGGCTTTTGGGTCATGACAAATTATGAGTAACATTACAAAGAATATCATTTCCAAAACATGTTATGGCACTCATGTGGAAACCATTCATGGATCAATTGAGAGTTGTTTGGCCAGAACAAAGAAATACCACCTGGTTTAAAATCAGAAAAGGTACACATCAAGGATGCATCCTTTCGTAATACCTATTCAATCTGTATGCTGAACAAATAATCTGCAAAGCTGAATTGTATGAAAAATAATGTGACTTTAAGAAAGGAGGAAGGCTGATTCACTCAAGAGCTGATGAAGTGATCTTGTTTGCTGAAAACCAAGAACAGTTAAACCACTTACTGATGAAGATCAAAGTCTATAGCTTTTGGTATGGATTATAGCTCAGTAAAAAGAAAACAAAAATCCTTGCAATTTACCAAGACCTAGCTTGATGCCAAGCAGAGAAAAACTTAAAATTGTCAAGGATTTCATTTTCCTTATATCCACAAGCAAGCTAAAAAAATCAAATGGTGTTTTATCCAGGGTAATATTTGTGCAGAATTTTTTTACAATATTAAGGAACAAAGCTCTCATTGCAGATTTTTATCCTTATTATTAGTCCTGATATTTTCATCCCCCACGCAAGCATGCAGAAGGTGGACAATGCATAAGGAAATCACTGGAAGAATTTCTGGATTTGAATTATGGTTTAGGCAAAAAATACTGCAAGTTCCACGGAGTGGCAGAAGAATAGGCTCACATGTCTTAGAAGTATAGTCAGAATAGTCCTTAGAAATAAGGATGCAAGATGTCATATCATATTTTTTAGGCATGCTGCCAGGATAGAGCCCTCCCTGGAAGAGAACATTATGCTTGGTAAACCCAAGAGCCATGCAAAAGGAGGAATGCCCTTGATGACCTAGATTGTCCCAGTGACTGCACCTAAGGAATCAAGCATAAACCATAAATAATGGGGATGATGCAGGGTGGGGCAGTGTGTCATTTTATTTTTCTTTGATCCCTGATGATTCAGAGCCAACGGAATGAATATATAGTCATACACATACAATAATTATAACTATGTGTAGTTATATACACCTCTAGTTATGTATAATGAACACCAAAGATCCAGAATTGGCAAAAAGTATCACGGAAATCCATTTCAGAAATTTTTAGAAATGAAAAACGATGTGTATCAGTTATCACAGTGACCGTTTTATTTTGTGGTTGAATTTAATTCAAGGCAAGCTGACAGATATATTATACCCTTTGATTTATTAATATCAGTGCTTGCTATTGACTCAGCACACACTCATAGTGATGAGATGTGGAAGAGTAAAACTTCCTTACGGTGTTTTCTAAACTCTTATCTTAAAGGGCAGAAGTCGCTGGGTATGCTCTGGAATTGAATGAACAATTCTTAGCCTTGCATTAAGCTATTAAACATTGTGCCATCACGACTTTTTATATTGCATCTTTAACCATAAGATTGATTTACCAATATAGATATAGAAACAGATGAAATATTGCTTAAAACCACCTAAGATCATGTAAAAATATAAATTCTATAAGCTCCCAATATTCATCTTTGTAGGAAACTTAGAAAATGCAGGAGCAAAAAAATATTGTGGAAAAATTCCTTCATTTATTTTTCTCAATTTTTAATAATCTCCAAGAGTTACACATATTGTCATTTAGTTAAACTTATTTAACACTTTAATCTACTTGGCTTTATATAATTTACATAGGAATTGCTATAGAAATATTTTAGCTAGAGCTAGGAATTGATTTTTTTGTTTTTTTTTGTTTTGCTTTTGCTTTTGTTTTTGTTTTTGGAATTGGATATTTAATAAGTATATTGTGATCTATGATTTGAAAACTATACTCATTTAATATGCAAGCACAAATATAACAATGCTATAATAGTTTTCATCAAGGACTGTGCCCTTTTTCTAAATTTCCTTGTGAATCCTCAAAATATACATATATTTTTTAAAATATCAATTCCTTCACCAGTATACATAAAGAATCTTTATCTATATATGTTTACATTAAATGAGGTATAGCTATCTTCGAAATAAAATTACAGAAGAAAGCTTGGTCCAACAGACTTGAAGTTTTAATTTCTGAACAACTTACTAAAAGACCTTTCTCAGAATATGCTATTAGTCAGACTAATTGTATTTTTGTATTGGGGCTATCATTGTCTCTGTTTATGATAGAAAATTATTTCTTTTCTCCCTTTTCTGTTTCAATCAAGCAAATGTTTCTTCCTTAGTCAGTATAGCCCAGACATATTAAAAAAAAAAACACTTTAAGAATGTTAGGGGAAAGGTCCCAATGGATATTCAGAACCATTTTTTCATGAAATAATAAAAATACAATAAATAAGAAACAACTTATTCAAATTGGATAAGAAACATGTCCAAAAGTGAGCATGGAAACATTTACAAATAAACAAAGAGAACATTTGAAAAAGTAAAAAGTGAATATATTATGTCTAAAGTAAGTATAAAGAAAAAGATTTAAATCAAAAATGGTATTTTAGCAAAAATTCAAGAGAATGTTTAAAAACTTTTAAATGTACATTTAGCATGAGACTAATGATAATTAGTTACATATGAAGAGAACCCCTCAAAAAACTATGGATGTGTTTTTCAAAACTATGCACATAATTTTTTTACAAAACAACTTTATCGTCCTCAAAGTCCTCCATTATACCTAGTACATTTGCAAAATCTGTGATTCCATTCTTGGAAACATTTTTGAACTCATCTGTTTGGATGGCTTGAGGCACTTCCCTCATTTTTTTCTTCACCTTTTTTCTTATGCATCATCAAATTACTGCCTTTCATATCCCTCTTCATTGAGAGAAAAAAAAGGAGTCGCTTGGATCAGGGTCAGATTGAGTAAGCTGCGACGGTTAAGAGAGGCAGACTGGTTTATGCCAAAAAGTGGGGCCTTGAGAGGGCTGCATGAGTGAACAGGTACATTGGTATGGTGGCAAAGCCAGTTCCCATCTGCCACAAATCAGACTTTTTTTTTTTTTGCTCATTGCTACACTATCTTTTCAGAACCTCTAAAAAGAAAGCTTGTTTAACAGTCTGACATGGTGGAACAAACTAAATGCACCACACACTGACATTTTCATTTATTTGGGAAGTTGATAGACATCCAGAATGAGGATTGTCACCAATAGATATTTCACCTTTTTGGAAATGAGAAAAGCACTAACACATTTGAGTTTTCCCCATAGTGATGCCCTTGTAAACTGTGTTCACTCTCTTAAAGATTTCTGTAACATTTTTTCCGGAGCAGGATACAAGATTTCACAGCTGCATGCTGTTCTCATATAGAACATCACAATAAAAGGAGGCATGAGAGAAACTGCTTTGACAAAAATATTCACTGTGATTAAAGTCAGTGGGTTCACTAACTCAGAAGAAGTTGCATGATGCATGCCTATTGGGAAAAAAAAAATGGATACTGTGTAAGCTCTGCTCCCAGTCAGTGCAATTCCAGTTTGGGGGAGTACCACCTCATTGAAACATGTTAGTATAAGAATAGTTTGCACTAACATTTACAGCCTTCCTAATTTGCTGCTTTTAAGTCAGTTTTGACTTATATTAACCCCACTGACAGACCAGAATTATCCTACAGGGTTTTAAAGATTATTATCTTTGCAAGAGTAGATTCTCAGATATATTTATTTATTTATTTATTTATTTATTTATTTATTTTCATTCCCCTTTACTCAAGTGTATTTATATTTACTTCCATAAATGACTTACCTTCTCTGTCCCACCCAAGCATGGTAACCATCAAAGAGTATTTCTGATAATGGGACAATTATTCCTTGACTTTTTTATGATTGTAGTTTCATACAATATCTGTCTTTTTGTGATTCTGATATTTGATAACATTATAGCATAAGGTCTTCTAGGTTCCTCTATGTTAGAATAATTTAAATTCATTTCTAACATTTCATAGTTACATAGTATTAAACTGACCCACTCTTCCATCGGTGAAGTTAGCCTTGTTTTTCTAACGTTCTGCTATAGTGCTACAAAAGGAGTGTTATGAACATAAAACCTTCATTGCCAGTGAGCTTAATCATTCTTACTGGAGGAGTGTCATCTTTCTTTCACAGTGACTGGTGGGATCAAAGTGCTAAATAAACAACCCAACACATAATCCTTAGGTCACTAGTGAATGGATGTGAATATATCTATTTATTGTGTCTCTTATTTCTTTCAAATATATTCAGAGTATTGAGATTTGGGTTAGTCCCCATAGACTAGAGGAACAAATTTCAAAGCCACGCATATGGATATAAGGAATGGGTTTATATTCAAGGAGAACAGGACTTTGAGAAAACATCCCAGCCCAGTCCAGCTCAAAGTCACAAGTCAGATATTAACCCATATGCCCGAAATCAGTCCATATAGTCTCCTTCTGAGTCACAAAGTCCCAGGTCAGTGGCTACAGGGTCCCGGCACTTGTTGGGGTCTCGGCCAGCGAGACCCTCACGTGGGGACCTTAGGAAGCGACGAACCTGGATGAAGAAAAGACACAGAGACAGGGAGCAAGACAAATTCTGATCAAACTCCGTTTATTCAAGGCTCAGCCAGCAGTATTTATCTCAGAGCATGAGATGAGGTAGAGGGCACACATTCCATTCCAAATACGGTGTGCTT